>JAWQFJ010009760.1:5000-12050 GCA_034096865.1 Theodoxus fluviatilis | reverse complement strand
GCTTGTGCTCGCGACAAGGTAGATGCGAGCAGACGACAGTTTAGCCGCCTGCAGCAGAGCGAGGGTGACACACAAAAGCAACCCTCGCTTAGTAGGGATGCCAAAGGGTCCTTCATAAAAAACACCCCCAGAAATACGCACAAAGGCACAGAATCGGTGCTTCATCACTGTCGCTACTGCCGCTTCCATAGTCTGCAACCAAGGCAGCCATCTTTAAAGCGCAGAGTGCGTACCGCAGTGAATGAAAGGAAATTTTCTCATTGGCTGAAAATACCGGCAACTCGTGTCGTCTGCTTGTGCTCGCGACAAGGTAGATGCGAGCAGACGACAGTTTAGCCGCCTGCAGCAGAGTTTCTTCTGCTTCTTGTCTGTGGGGAATTTGAAAAAGGACAGTTTGGAGTTCTCGTCATACCGATCATCGTTCTCGCAATAAGGAACACAGCAGTGTCTATGAGCCTTCGGTTTCGCCATAGACGCTGGCCGCCATTAAATTTACCTAACCAGTCTCGTTTTCGATTCAAAATGGCCGCTGCGTGAATAACCTCCATAGAGTGTTTAAGAACGCCACAATTTACCGAATTTTAAAAAGAGTGACGTCGACTCTGAAGTTTTTGAGAACATACGTCATGATCTGACCCAGTTTGACAGAATTTGAAAAATTTGAAGGACGTTTGGATGGATTTAAAGAAGCATTAGCAACAAGCGCGGAGTACATTTCCCTCTACCTCCTTAAGTTTGATGGGGGTGGCGGTGGGGGTGGGGGGTGGGGGGACAATTTAATGAGCCTTTGTGCTGTGTCACCAAGTGGTTACAACAATATTCCACACCGCATTCGCATAGGAATTTCGTACGGTCATGCCGAAAGCAATAATTATTTGTATTTAATCTAATTTCTGCATTAAAAAATCAAATCACAATTATGCCTCCTTCGCCTTTCAGCACCGATATCACACACTCGGGCTGTGGCAAACCTCATCACCACCGACAGAAAAAAGCTCCACTCAGGCAAAGGCAAGCTTCGCAAGTCACCACCGTGAGTAGTAGTACATTTTTTCCTCTCAGAAAAATAGGCGTGATTCACTCAGCGCTGAGCAGCGCTGTTAATCACTGATCCGAGATGATGAAGACGATTTTGCATCATTTCAAAATGGCGTCTTCGATCTCGCACTGGCCGTCGATGCGTAAAATAACCCTCAGAAACATCATTTGGGGGTGCATATGTTTAGAAGGTATTCTCATCACTCCGAGGGCTTGATTATATTCTTGGTTGTATTTTCTCTGCTTGGAATATGTCATTCTTGTGTTTTATTGTAATACATTTTTAATTGATAATATTATTTTAGTGTTTTTATGTGGTCAAAAGTACAGAGGCGAGCAGAGGGCCAATTTCAATACCCATCACACATCAGTGAAACTTTGCCTCACAAACTCAAACTTCAACACATGCAGACTTCAAACTTGCTGTGACTTATTCAGAATTGAACAATGTTGCTAGCAAATAATTTTTTTCTCACTAAAATTGATAGTTGTTGAGTTATTTGCATTTATGTTAGGAATATTGAGTTTTGGGAAACAGAGAAAGTGTGACACATTCCAAAAGGCTCATTTTCAAGCTCTTTTTCACACACACAGAAAGTAAATCCTAATAATTATTTTCTGCCAAAGTTGTTTTTGGGAGACCCTCTTTTCAACAGACTTGCTAAAAAATAACATTTGTAATCCAAAATAATAATTTTGATGTATAGAGTGTGTTCACAACATTTGTGTAAGACTGACACCATCGTCTTCAAAGGTTAAAATTCCACACAAAGATTCTGTCTTACCCCATGCAATCAGTGTCACTACATGCTACAATGGTTGTATTTCATGGTTAAGTATAAACTTTTGTTTTGACTTGATAAAACAACATTTTAACGACCGCGACAAAAATTGTGTTAAGATTTTGCAACTTTATCTTCAAATAAATCAAACATGTTTTATCTTTTTGACTCACATGCGAAGCAAAAGTGAGTCTATGTACTCAGCCGTGTCGTCCGTCCGTCCGTCCGTCCGTCCGGGCGTAAAAAACTTTAAACGTTGGATTTTTCTCGGAGAATATTAAGTCTATCAACACCAAATGTGGCATGATGGTGTATGATGACAAGGCCTCAAAAAACATACATAGTGACTTGACCTTGCTTCAAGGTCAAGGTCACAGGAGCCATAAATGTGGTCTCAAAAACAGTCATTTTTCACATTTTCCCAATTTGCTCCCACGTTATTGAGAATGGCGACCTTAGCTACAAGTGGTATATAGGTCAAAGCAAGCCCTATCTTTTGATACCAGTTTGGTTGACCTTGCTTCAAGGTCAAGGTCACAGGAGCTCTTCAAAGTTGGATTGTATACATATTTTGAAGTGACCTTGACCCTGAACTATGAAAGATAACTGTTTCAAACTTAATAATTATGTGGGACACATGTTATACTTTCATCATGAGACACATTTGGTCACATATCAGCAAGGTCAAGGTCCCTTTGACCCTTATGAAATGTGACCAAAATGGGGTAGTGAACCACTAAAAGTGACCATATCTCATGGTAGAAAGTGCCAATAAGCACCATTATGCTTCCTATGTGTTTTGGTAGGAAACATGTGTAAAGCATTTCTTAGTGTATGATGTCATTGGTAGGTTTAGTTGTTTGATCTTGACCTTGAAGGTCACCTGAAGGTCAAGGTCATATAAAGGTCAAGGTCAATCATGTGAGTCGTATGGGCTTTGCCGTTCTTGTTTCGATGTTTACTTTAAGCCCCGATATGCTTTCAAAGTATTTCAATGTTTCCAGTGTTGCTTTTAGTGATCCTTTACTACCGTCAAGGTAAAATTCTGTATCATCTGCGTACTGGGCTATCTTGTACTCTATTCCGTTCATTGTTATTCCCCGGATTTGTTCATTTTTATGACAGAGGGTATTCAGGATTTGAGCACCAATGAGAAAAAGAAAACTTGCGATTGGATCGCCTTGTCTACAACCTCTGGAAATAGGTGTGGACCTGGTCAGGTAGCCATTCTGCAGCACCCGAGCAGATGAATTGTTGCTGAGCGTTTGAATCCAATTGATAAATGACAGTCCAAATCCAAACATTTTCAGACAGTCTGAAATGAAATTTCTTGATATAGTATCAAAGGCTTTTTCAAAATCCACAAGTACAAGAAGACCAGGGATTTGCTTCTTTGAAGTGTAGTACAATGTATCGTATAGTAGTCTTATATTTTCACCTATATATCTTCCTTTTAAGAAGCCTTTTTGCTCTGTGCTGATAATAGAACCAATAACTTTTCTAAGTCTGTTGGCGATACAAGTAGATGCAATTTTATATACAGTATTGAGGAGTGTTATTGGGCGCCAGTTTTTGAGATAGTTTCTATCTTTGTCTGCTTTTGGTATACATGTAATCACTCCCTCTCGTTGTACAAAGGAGAATTGTTTATCGTCATATGATTCATTGATTGCCTGTAGAATTATTTTGCCGAAGTCTTTCCAGAAGAATTTGAAAAATTCTATCGGATAGCCATCTGAACCGGGTGTCCGATTGTTTTTCATGGATTTCACTGCTTGAGCTATTTCTTCGTACTGTATTTTACCTTCAAGAGCTTCACGGTCTTCATCATCTATTACGTTGATTTCATTCTTATCAATGGTATCATACCACTGACTATTTTGACTGTGAATTCCATTATATAGATTTTTGTAATAGTTGTGCAGTTCATCTAGAATTTTGCTCGGTTCAGTTATTTCCTGGCCATCCGATTGTATTAGTTTGTTTACTCTCTTCTCAGTATAGTTACGCTTTTCCAAGTGGAAAAAATAAGCATTGTTTTTTCTCCCTTTTCATACCAACGTATTCGAGATCGTATCATTAAACCTTCTGTCTTACTTTTTCTTATTTCTTCAAGTTGTTTTTGGCTTTTCTTAAGTGCCTTAATCGCTGCTGTGTTTGTAACACTCTTTTCGTCGTTAGTTGCTTGATGTAATCGTTTCATTTCTTCATTTAATTTGTTTTCTCTCTCATTGCTTTCTTTCTTTAATCTATGGGCGTATTGGATTGTTTTCCCTCTTATAACCATAAGTGTTGTATCTAGAAAGAGCTTCCAAGGGATTTTGAGTTGCAGATTATCGTGCGGAATGTTGTTGAGACTTTTTCTATCGTAAGGGAGTGCTGCATATAGTTCAATGCATTCCTGCAGAGTATTTTAACTACTTGTGTATATTCGTCATTTCGAAGCAGGGAGACATTGAACTTCCAAAGACCTTTGAATCTCTTCTCCCATTTTTGACTCACATGCGAAGCAAAAGTGAGTCTATGTACTGAGCCGTGTCGTCCGTCCGTCCGGGCGTCCGTCCGGGCGTCCGTCCGTCCGGGCGTCCGTCCGTCCGTCCGTAAAAAACTTAAACGTTGGATTTTTCTCGGAGACTATTAAGTCTATCAACACCAAATGTGGCATGATGGTGTATGATGACAAGGCCTCAAAAAACATACATAGTGACGTGACCTTGCTTCAAGGTCAAGGTCACAGGAGCCATAAATGTGGTCTCAAAAACAGTCATTTTTCACATTTTCCCAATTTTCTCCCACGTTATTGAGAATGGCGACCTTAGCTACAAGTGGTATATAGGTCAAAGCAAGCCCTATCTTTTGATACCAGTTTGGTTGACCTTGCTTCAAGGTCAAGGTCACAGGAGCTCTTCAAAGTTGGATTGTATACATATTTTGAAGTGACCTTGACCCTGAACTATGGAAGATAACTGTTTCAAACTTAATAATTATGTGGGGCACATGTTATACTTTCATCATGAGACACATTTGGTCACATATCATCAAGGTCAAGGTCACTTTGACCCTTATGAAATGTGACCAAAATGGGGTAGTGAACCACTAAAAGTGACTATATCTCATGGTAGAAAGTGCCAATAAGCACCATTGTGCTTCCTATGTCTTGAATTAACAGCTTTGTGTTGCATGACCTTGGATGACCTTGACCTTGGGTCAAGGTCACATGTATTTTGGTAGGAAAAATGTGTAAAGCATTTCTTTGTGTATGATGTCATTGGTAGGTTTAGTTGTTTGACCTTGACCTAGAAGGTCACCTGAAGGTCAAGGTCATATAAAGGTCAAGGTCAAGCATGTGAGTCGTATGGGCTTTGCCCTTCTTGTGTATTTATAGTGAGAGAAACCATAGAATGATCGGTCCTATATCTAGGTTCAATATCTACTTTCTGAACCAGTGGTTCGAGATTCTCAGAGATTAAAAAGAAATCTAAACGAGATTGCTTTTCAAAGTTTTCAGTTTGCCATGTAATTTTTTTGCTCTTTTTGTTATGCTTACGCCATAAGTCAACAAGTCCAAATTCTTGCATTTTCTCCAACAGTACAGATCGAGCTCTTTCGTTATTAATTTGTTTGTAGTTGTAATAGTCTTGTTTTGGATCTATGACCAGATTCCAGTCGCCGCCCAGAATAATCGAACTATTACCCATGTCTTCTATTTCTCGAAATAATTCTGTGAAGAAATTCGGATCATCACGGTTGAGCCCATATACACTACAAATGGTTATGTTTTGGTCATGCATAGTCACATAAGCCATTACATAATTTCCCCCCTGATGTACACGAGTATTGTTTATTTTGTACTCAAAAGTGTTATTAAACAATACAGCTGTGCCTCTCGAGTTAGAGCTGTAAGGAGCTATTTTGCCTTCAACTCCCCATTCCATAAGTATTGTGCGAGCCTTTTCTTCATCTGAATGGGTGTCCTGAAGGAAAATTATCGCAGGTGCTTTGGATCTCAAATAGTCTAGAACATCTCTTCTTTTACGTCGATACGCCAGACCACGGCAATTCATGGTAAGTATCTTGATGTATTGAGTCGTCATTTACGGAAGTCCATAAAATTCTTTCTCGCTTTTGCAGTAGTCGTATACATTGCTCAGAAATGTTACAGCTATTGAGTATTTAAATAAACCCAGATTATTCCGTCCCAGGGTTAGAACCACGGCACTGCGCCTCGCACATCGTCCAACCCCAAAGCATGCTCGCCCATCTCCGCCTGTCAAAAGACATGGTTTCAACAAGCGAGTAGAGGCTGAGGGGCTGAGAAATCTGGGTTTATTTAAATATCGTGACAATGTGGGATGTCATATTGGCTGCAACCTTGTGTCGTTAGCTTTGGTTTAAACGTCTACGACGGGCCAAAGCAAAAAGACAAAAAAATTATTTACAGGAACTTCCCAACCCTTCAAACTTGTTTAGCTATTGAGTAGTTAGTTTTGATTTTCTCGACACAATGTTTGGTCCAGTTGAAAGTAGGCAGACGGGACTGCTGAGGCAGTCACTGTGTAATTATGTTGTACTGTGTTTCCTCCATAACTTCCAAATTGAAGACGATGTATATTTAATACTGAGTTTCCTCCAGGACTTCCAAATAAAGACACTGTACATTTTAACTGTGTTTTTTCCAGAACTTCCAAATTGAAGTCACAGTATTTTTGTACTGTGTTTCCCCCTGGACTTCCAAAAGAAAGACACTATATTTTGTATTGTTTCCTCCAGGACTTTCAAATGGAAATAACCGTATATTTTGTACTGTGTTTATTCTAGAACTTCCAAACGGAAGACACTGTATATGTTGTGTTGTGTTTTTCCCAGGACTTCCAAACAGAAGACACTGTACATTTTGTGTTTTCGCCAGGACTTCCAAACAGAAGACACTGTATAGGTTGTTGTGTTTTTCCCAGGACTTCCAAACGGAAGACACTGTATATGTTGTGTTTTCGCCAGGACTTCCAAACAGAAGACACTGTATAGGTTGTTGTGTTTTCCCCAGAACTTCCAAACGGAAGACACTGTATATGTTGTGTTTTTTCCCAGGACTTTCAAACGGATGACACTGTATATGTTGTGTTTTTCCCCAGAACTTCCAAACGGAAGACACTGTATATGTTACGTTTTCGCCAGGACTTCCAAACGGAAGACACTGTATACTTTGTGTTTTCGCCAGGACTTCCAAACG
>JAWQFJ010009760.1:0-2500 GCA_034096865.1 Theodoxus fluviatilis | reverse complement strand
ACTTTCAGGTTTTTGACTCACACGCGAAAGCAAAGTGAATCTATGTACCCACCCTTTTCATCCGTCCTGGCGTCTGTAAAAACATTTAACGTTCAATTTTTCTCGGAGACTATTAAGTCTATCAACACCCAATTTAGCATGATGATGTATGATCACAAGGCGTACAAAAACGTACATAGTGACTTGACCTTGCTTTAAGGTCAAGGTCGCAGGGGCCGTAAATGTTTTCTAAAAAACAGCAAATTTTCACATTTTCCCAATTTTCTCTGAAGTTTTTGAGATGGTATATAGGGCAATAGAAACCCTATCTTTTGATACCAGTTTGATTGACCTTGCTTTAAATCACAGGAGGTCTTTAAAGTTGGATTGTATACATATTTTGAAGTGACCTTGACCCTGAACTATGGAAGATAACTCTTCCAAACTTTATAAGATTGTAGTACACATGTTATACTTTCAAACAAGGTCACCCGTGTTGCCCGTCCGGGCGTCCGGGCGCCCGGGCGTCCTGTCGTTCGTAAAAAAACTTTAACGTTGGATTTTTCTCGGAGACTATTAAGTCTATCAACACCCAATTTGGCATAACGATGTATGATGACAAGGCTTACAAAAACATACATGGTGAATTGACCTTGCTTCAAGGTCGAGGTCACAGGGGCGGTAAATGATTTTAAAAAGCCATTTTTGACTCACAATGCGAAGCAAAAGTGAGTCTATGTACTCACCTGTGTCGTCCGTCCGGGCGTCCGGGCGTCCGGGCGTCCGTAACAAACGTTCACGTTGGATTTTTCTCGGAGACTATTAAGTCTATCAACACTCAATTTGGCATGATGGTGTAGGAGGACAAGGCGAACAAAAATATACATAGTGACTTGACCTTGCTTCAAGGTCAAGGTTACAGGCGCTCTTTAAAGTTGGATTGTATACATATTTGGAAGTGACCTTGACCCCGAACTATGGAGGATAACTCTTCCAAACTTCATAACATTGTAGTACACAAGTTATACTTTCATACTAGGTCACCCTTGTCATCTGTCCGGGCGTCCGGGCGTCCGAGCGTCCTGCCGTCCGTAAAAAAACTTTAACGTTGGATTTTTCTCAGAGACTATTAAGTCTATCAACACCCAAGTTGGCATAATGGTATATGATGACAAGGCGTACAAAAACTTACACAGTGACTTGACCTTGCTTCAAGGTCAAGGTCGCAGGGGCCGTAAATGTTTAAAAAACAGCAATTGTTCACATTTTCCCAATTTTCTCTGAAGTTTTTGAGCTTGGATACCTGACCTATATATGGTATATAGGGCAGAGTAATTCCTATCATTTTATACCAGTTTGATTGACCTTGCTTCAAGGTCAAGGTCACAGGACGTGTGTGCGGTTTTCCCGTAATTAATTTTTCCTATCTCCGTTTCTGTTTTCAAGGGATTCGTAATCGTGTACAGCTCTTTATTCTCTGTCCGGTGTTGTCGGCTGGAGTTACCTTTTCTTATTAGTATAAGACCCCGTAAGAAATCTAGATGTAGTATGAGCTAGCGCATCACCCTACGTCGGGTTTATTGCGTCCTTGGTCAACATGGCGTCGCGTTGTCCGAAAGGTGATCAATCGGTGATAAATCTGACGTCAAGTATCTTTACGAAGTGTAGGAGAATGGAAGAGATGCGGTCTGATATTGAGGATCTAAAATCGGTGATATCTTCTGGACTTCGTGAAACAAGGAAGGATCTTGATGATATCTGATGCGGTGACAATAGTCCCAGTCCAACGATGAATGACTCTCCTACAATCGCGGTGGCTGATTACGAATACGAACCGATTTCTCGTGGCTCGAAAGCGAAAATCGAAATTGACCCTATCGTCGCTCGTCCTGCCGTTAGTCAAAGAGGAGGGAAGGAGATAGAAACGTTTTTTACAGTGCCACACAGACATCGATTCCCTTGGATTGGAGGGCTTGCATAGTGCGCGCTAAACCTTCTCTCTCCTCCGAATGAACGGTACTCACTACAAGTAATAGGACTATTTTGCCCGATGTCCGGTCCGCCCATTCTCTCCCTCCTTTCTCGTCAGGTCATTTTGAGACTTTTTCTTCTAATTCACAAACAGAGACCAGATTGCAGTCTCTGAGTAAGTGTTCTCTATTCGTCTTTCATGTCATTTCTACCCCTCTCTGACGTCTGGCTAAAAAGAATCTTTTCAGCATCTGTAGTTTATCCCTGTAGTTCAATTCCATTCATGCAATATCAAGTTCTGATGCCTCGGAAATACTGAAATTTCCAGAGAACTGAGTCGTATGCCAAAATTTAGTCTGCTATTCTGAACATATTAGTAACAATACATTAGGCTGTAAAAACACAAAGAAAATCAAAATTGCCATGTACCTGGTTGTTAAAAACACAATTTCCCTCTAATCTATTTCCTTACTGCACACGTATTGCTAACTTATCCAGCTGAACTCTCAGACTTCAGAAAGTGCAAATTGATGGTATCTTTCTTGTGGTA
>JAWQFJ010009759.1:7500-24802 GCA_034096865.1 Theodoxus fluviatilis | reverse complement strand
TGACAAGTACAGCATATAAACTTTTATAATACAACTTACGGCAACAATGAAAAATCAAGCGCACATTCCCGCACTGGTCTAGCAAATGTAAACAAAGTGATCGACTATGAATTATGGCTTCATTACGCACAAAATGCCTTTGCTTACTTATAATGAGTGAAGTAATACTCTACTTTCTTTCAATCTTCGAATTAATTCATGCAGATGCACATTAGAGACACCACTAAGTGAACATATGATTATTACTCACCTCGGCGAGTACCTGAGGTGATTTTCTCACGAATGTCAAAACGTCACAGAGTCCGCGGGAGGCCAAAAGACAAAACGCGTGGAAGCTGCAGCAGCTGGCAGTCCCGTAGATACTGTCTTTGGATAGCTAGGCCTATATGTACATGTAGGCCTACTTGATATTGGTCAATGCTTGTTCTTCGGGGTTTATTTTTCTCTTTTTTCTTTCTTGTTCTTTTCTTTTGTACATGTGTACATGAGTTAAACCACAAGCTTTCTATGGACTGTCGGCCTGGCAATAACCAGTTCAGTTCAGTTCTCTCTCTCTCTCTCTCTCTCTCTCTCTCTCTCTCTCTCTCTCTCTCTGTTCCCTCTCTCTCTGTCTCCGTCTGTCTATCTCTGTCTCTCTCTTTTTTCTCTCTCTCTTTTCTCTCTCTCTCTCTTCTCTCTCTCTCTCTCTCTCTCTCTCTCTCTCTCTCTCACAAACGCATGCACATAGAGGTGCACACAATTTACATGAATAGATTCAAATACATGCGTACACACTCATTCATGTGAATGCACGGATGCATGCACACACATTCTCTGTACACACATGTGCGCGCCAGACTGCAAAGACTGAGACACACATTTGTACAAGCATGTGCGTGGTCGTGCCTGCACACACACACACACACACACACACACACACACACACACACACACACACACACACACACTATGGCGTTGCTTCGAGAACAAAAATGAGTTGATGCTGCTGTTCACGTCCACCGCAGACACGTTGGTGGCTGTAGAGGCCGATGCGGGACCGGCAAGCCCGACCACAGCTACCGCAGGGGAAGATATGGCCACGGTAGCGTTCCAAGAGCCTCAGGTTTCGTTGGTACAGGACCTAGGATTCTGAGCCATACAGGAGTGTGGTAAGAACAACGGCTCGGTATACACTGATCTTAGTGCCCTTTCTGAGGTGTGTATTGCTCCACACTCTCTTATACAACCTGCCAAAGGCTGTGCTGGCACACACACACACACACACACACATGCATACGCATATGCACACGCACACACACACACACACACACACACCTCCAAATGCACAGACACATATATGCATGCATGCACGCATGCTCACACTATGATGATCTGACAAACACAGGTGTTTCATTCAATGGCTTGAATAAGCTTACGTTCGAGAGCTGTCCAACACAGATGTAGAACCTCAGAGTAAAGAGTCGTGATTCATCACAAAATGTCTAGATTGACAACCAAAAAAACGTAACGATAAGATCATCAGACATATGTTCAATATGGGACTGCCACAGGTTTCATGTGGCGTCGAAAACCTGCACACGGGGAGGCAATCTCTTCCTTGTCCTGACCTCTGTGTGACCAGAAAATCGCATCCAAAAGGACAAACAACGGCCATGAAAGGAAAACAACGACAAGTGCATGACTGCAGCGCTTCAGCCTGTCCACACAGTCAGACTTGGGGAGGCAGCCACAAAGCACAGGTAAGCGACGTCCCGCGTATCTAAACTGGCACTTGACCTGACACAGGTGAATGTCAAATCTGCGATTCAGAATCCATACGCTACATTTCAAAATGTTAACTCTTTCTCCACTTCCTTTTTAATTTTTAACCAAGTCCCGACCTAGCAATCAATGGCTTCAAGCGGAGCCTGAAGACTTTTAGCAGGAGTAGCCTGGCACAGTACATTAAAAAAAACAACTCACTATTCTTCCTTGCAGTGGGAGCTGGCGGATTACTGGAAACGCCGCCTTTGACGGGAACGCCCAGCATAGATCACAGCAGGTGTGGCGTGCTGGCCGCCGTCTCAATGGTCTTTGTGTGTGCAGCCACTGATGTGTGACCAGAAAGTTGCATCCCAAAACACAGACACTTGCGAAGTACTGAAAAAGATTTGTTTCACGAGAGCGTCGAGCAGTGACAATGCGGTCGTGTTGGGTAGCTGCTGTAAGATGCTTCAGTGCACAACGGCTGCTGTGTACATGTATGGGCAGGTCTGGCGTGCACCCATTCTAGAGCGCCATAGTGTTATCTCCGGGACGTGCAAAAATAATTTGCACCGTGGAAAGTCAGAAGGATGCTGTAAACCGTCTGATGACGCAGCACTACGGCAGAAGATATTCGAAATACAAATCGTATTCCATGCAAATGGTAGTCTTACACAGCGCACTTGCACATACATACTCCCACATTAATGGGAAAAATAAGTAAGTGCTCAGATCCACAAATGCGGTCCCATGTTCTAGCGGCAGCTGAAAAGGCAGACCTTCCGTCATGCAGACTCGCACCCAAACTCCCGTGCACTAGCTCACAAATACAGAGACGCACACTTTTCCCACATGCTACACGGACACGAACCGAATCAGAAAAGTATCGATGGGCATTTCCACGCACACACACGCGCGCGCGCGCTCGCGCGGTAACACGCGCATGCAGGAACACTCGCATGCAGGAACACCCACATGCACACACATGCACACACACACACACACACACACACACACACACACACACACACACACACACACACACACACACACACACACGGTTTTTAGTTCTTGGATTTCGACTGCAAACGTCCTTTCCACGTTAAAGCGATATGGTCCTTACAGAATACACGAATGACTGTATGACAGGAGTTTTGCGGCCTGTCAGCCTCTGTAGGCTATTTGCACAGGGAGACCCGGCGGGTCTATTCTCACCCCCAACCCACAAGAGAAGGGCGCACGGAGCCCTCCCTACCTCTCGTGCTCACTATCTCTCCTAGTTCTCTGTCCAGACGTAAATCTTGCTGAGTAATTTTCAGGAACAAAGAACAAGTCTGATCAAGCCCTATTCTGACAGCTCTCCTACTATGCTATACACTCAGTCTGCCACAGCCCGAAACATACCTGGTTATATGGAGTACACCTGACCCAAGTGCGCATTGCCCAATTAGCGTGAACCTTGACCAGGTCACCTGTCATCCTCTGTCCTAATCAAATACTCTGCCCTGTCTCTCCATCCTATTTCTTCGCCTGTAATTCCACACTCTCTCCTTCATGATGATTCAATATGGGTGGCAAAGTTTTAGAACCAACCGTGGAAAACCACAGTAAAGCTGAAACCACGCATTTTCTGTAATTCACCTTTACCGTGGCACATGCAATGAGAGCTACCTCTTTGAATATATTCACAATACCTGACCTGAAAGTAGAGATGATAATGGATCATGATGATGACACCCAGAACCACAACAGCATTTCATATATAACAACAGCGAAAAGACCGGTCGTTGGACACAAAGCCCCTCAGCTACTGCAAGGCTTGGACATCATTACACAAGTTCTGGAGGGAGCCATACTGCATCTATCAAATTGGAGGGAAACCAATTATTTCACCTGAGGAAAATACGCACGTCACAGACAAACATCGTATTTCATAGAAGGTCACATTTTCACTGAGGATATTCAGGTTAAAAGCTGAGGGGTACTTTTCTCTTGACATTCCGTCAATGGCAGTTTTGTTGATATTGGAAACGACTGTGTCCGAGATTACAAGTCAGGGAACAGGAGATATGAAACTCTTAGTTTGTTGCAACCAGACTGTCAGGTGACACCTGGCATTACTAGGTATGGACAGTGAGTGATTTTATGTTGCGTCTTATGATTCTACGTGCTCACGGCGTGCACGGGGTCCCCCACTACACAGCACTCCGTTTCGAAACATTGGACGCCAATAGTGAGGCAGAATATGGACCTCTGCAGTCTTGCTGTGCACAAGGAGGCGACCATTCAGAGAGAACAAAGAACCTGAGCAAGTCCACTCCTGACAGGTCCCTTGCCACGTGATACATATATGCGCCCTAACGACTCCGACCGCCCCACAGTCCTGGAACTGCTTGCATAGTCGACTCCCAACGTCTCCTGATCCATATATCTGCTTTCCACCCCTGCTCTACCCACACTTGCACACTTCGGTGTGATCCAACACAGTTGGCAAAGTTTCACCACCAAATCTGACAGCAGATCAACACCGTTAGATTTCTAAGCAGCTGAAATATTTCTCCTTCGGTTGTTCATCCATTCATCCATCCATCCATCCATCCATCCATCCATCCATCCATCCATCCATCCATCCATCCATCCATCCATCCATCCATCCATCCATCCATCCATCCATCCATCCATCCATCTATCCATCCATCCATCCATCCATCCATCACATTTACTTTAATTGATTCTGACAATGTATTGATAGTAGCTATGAGTTATGGAAGCACACACACAAAATGGTCAGACAGAGGAGGAAAACGAAGAGGAGGAGGAGGAGGAGGAGGAGGAGGAGGAGGAGAGGAGGAGGGAGGAGGAGGAGGAGGAGGAGGAGTACGAGGAGGAGGACGAGGAGGAGGAGGACGAGGAGGACGAGGAGGACGAGGAGGAGAAGGAGAAGAAGGAGGAGGAGGACGAGGACAGGAGGAGGAGGAAAAGGAGGAGGACGACGATAAGGACGAGGAGGAGGAGGAGGAGGAGGAGGAGGAGGAGGAGGAGAACGAAGACGACGACGACGAGGAGGACGACGACGAGGAGGAAGAAGAGGAGGAGAAGGAGGAGAAGGACGAGGAGGAGGAAGAGGAGGAGGATGAAGGAGGAGGAGCAGAAGGAGGACGAGGACGACGACGAGGACGAGGACGAAGACGACGACGACGACGAGGAGGATGACGACGAGGAGGAGGAAGAGGAGGAGGAGGAGGAGGAGGAGAAGGAGAAGGAAGAGGAGGAGGAAGAGGAGGAGGAGGAAGAGGAGGAGGAGGACAACGACAACGACGAGGAGGACCAGGAGGACAAAAACGAACAGGACAAGAAGGACGAGGAAAAGGAGGAGGAGGTCAGACAGAGGAGGAAAAGGAGGAGAAGGAGGATAAGGAGGAAAATTAGGAGGAGGAGGAGGAGGAGGAGGAGGAGGAGGAGGAGGAGGGGGGGGGGAAGGAGGAGGAGGAGGAAGAGAGGGAGGAGGAGGATGGGGAGGAAGAGAAGGAGGAGGAGGGGGAGGACATTAAAAAAAACTTGCACGACTTGCGTGCACAGTGGGGTGAGGGTTGTCTGCTTCCGCTACTGGTGAGCAGCGGTGCTCTGGTCTCTGGTGTTTCGGCGCAACCAGATCCACACTGATGCCCTCTCTGCAGCTTCTGCCATGGCTCTTGCTGCCTTTGTGCACTGACGGCTTGAGAGGCCGAGCTGTCTGCAGGCGCTGTGGACTGTGTGGCCTACGAAACCCCTAGCTCCCACCTCAACAGCGAGGATGGTGGCACAGATGCCCTGGCTTCTCACCTGGTTGGTAAGGGGTTCGTATTTCGCTCAGCTTGACTTGGTGCCATTCTTCCATCTTGTCCTCCATAGGCACAGTCATCTCTAAGAGTACCATCCTCCTGGACTCTGCAGAGTAGAGCACAATGTCTGGTCGCTGCCCTGTCTCTTTGATCTCTGAGGGGTACTGGCCTCGCCCTTTGAGATCAGTTGCGAGTGTCCAGTCTTGTGCAGCTGTTAGGATGCTGGATGATGCCGTTCTTCTGCGAGCTGTGCGCCCCGACTCTCCAGCCCTCACGAACCTCTTCTTCAATAGTGATGACTTGATAAAACCCCTGCTTTGATAATTGTATTTGATCTGAAAATGAAGATGAGAGCAGATCATGGCGACAGTACGAGAGCCCCCTGCAGTCTTGCCTGTGTCAACACTGATAAGGTACTGGCTCCAGGCAAAACCCGTCAGCAACAGCAAAGCCGACAGACCATTTCACAAGAGCCAATGCAAGGCCATACAGTTTGTTTTTGTTGTTGTTGTTTGTTTTGTGGTGGGGTTTTCCGGGGGGAGGGGGGGGGGGGGCGGAGCCAACTATGTGATAAGAGAAAAAGACGTCTGCTGAAGTAATATTTCACGTTGTAAATAAAAACCGCTGGCGCTGAACCTCCAGGTTTTGGCATTTAAAAAAAGATCGGGTTCGAACCCGCAACCTCTCGAGAAAAGAGGGGAAAACACACACACACACATAAAAACACAAAAAAACCACAACCTCTCGAAAAAAGAGAAGAAAAAAAAAGTTTCAGCGCAGAATCAAACCTGGTCATGCATGACCAAGAGTCGAACGCTCTACCAGCTGAGCCATTAGAGAATTGCTATGACGGAGTGTTTGTAAAGCATGTAAATCCACTTCTAAGCTATCGGCCCAGGAACAATCAACCATATATTTTAAACATGATGGATAGGTTCAGGAAGCTCCTATTATGACATGTTTTGCTTTCCTTTGGCATGTCATAGACGCTGAATTAACACTCACACAGTCACACAGAGGAGGAAGTGTATTATAGATGTTCAACCCAGACATGTGCATTCGTACTCATTCAGTGATTCACGCACACACCGTGTGTGGTACTGCTACCGAGTACCGTCATTCTACAAGCAACGAGTCAATCCTGTTAACACGATTCATAACTGGTAGGTTTTTAGGCTAGATTCGCTTCGAAAAGTTGCAGAAAATCTGATGGTGGTAACAATCTGACGGTATAACAAGTTTTGACAAGGAAAAAACCAAGCAAGTAATCATTCTGACCGTTGTCAGCCATGTTCACCACGACAACGGCAGGATTCTAACGCATCATGAAGAAGGCTGAAATGGTCGGTGTCGGTGGTTGTTGTGACTCTTGACCGGTACTGTACTCCATGCACCTTAACGGTCCGTGTGATTCGGGTGTAATCTTAAGCTTAACGACGTTTATTGGCAGTATTACACCCGAATCACACAGAGCACAAACTTTGCGCAGCTGAGTGCGAGAATCTGGGTCACGTGTCGGCGTCTATTTTCATGGCTCGTGAGTGCCTGGCTAAAGTGCGTTAGAATCCTGCCCTTTTCACCCTCTGTTTGCAGAAGCTCCTAATCTCGCTGGAAACAAGATTTCATACTCTTGTCGTGGAACCAAACGACGACAAGAGTGACCTGATTTTTCAATACAAACACTGTATTCATTTTGTTGTTTAGACTGCAAGTGTAACTTTTCTGACTTGCGTTCCACTCAACACATTTTTCACCTAGTGGACATGTACTCGATTAATTGACTCGATTAAATTGAACTGATGTATTTGATATACATTTGTATTAATCCTGAAAAATTAGGAAATCATACTTCATTCATTCGAGCATTAGTCTTGACAGCGTTCAGCGGACGAAGTAAACATCAATCTACTTCGACCATAACGTAAGTGCGAGTTGCAGACGAAACTATCACCGTCACATGACACGGTGACGCCGAATGTCAAATCACTGCTATCTTACGGTCGTAATTATCGGACAAAGTCTGAATAATCTGAGAAAGAAAATCGAATTGGTTTATTATGTGTATGAATACGAGTTTTTTTAATCGACTTCGGTCAATTTCGCGCTGCCTTGCAGTGATGATTTGAATACGAAGCAGTCGTCTGCAAGGCGAAAACGATCTCGAAGCCAGCGAAGCCGAAGTTTCGACCATGAATGGAAAAAATCGTATTACGACCGTCAACCACTTTCTCTTCAAACCTCGATTCTGAAAATTTGATACATTCAATCGGACCTAACTTCCAGTTAGTGTGCAAAATCTCAAGGAAATCCGTCCAGTAGTTTTTGAGATATAAGCCGTGGAGTCGGGACAGACAGACAGACAGACAGACAGACACACACACACACACACACACACACACACACACACACACACACACACACACACACACAGACAGACAGACAGATAAAGTCTGTAGGACCTCCAGTAAACCATGAGGGATAATTCTTTCTCCTTTACCAGTGTTCTCAAATTCAGTGTTCGTCATTAAACCGCTTCAAAAAAAGAATTGACACGATGTTCAAAGACTACATGTACTGTGATGATGTTGGCCACCCGCTGCTGTTGCCACGTATACCACTCTCTGCCACTCATAAGCCACCGGAAGAAAAGTATAGAGAATAGGCACGATCTTTTAAGATCGTTAGAACTAGGGTAGTAAAAAGTGAGAGTAGCCATAAGTACTGATCAAAAGATCAGGGCCCGTATTCACAACGGCGATTTATCGGCGATTTATTTTAACCTCGATTTATCTCTAAACTCAGACGATTCCAACTGCCTGTTCCGCTCTCCCTTGGCTGGAAACCAGTATATATAGCAAAGCGCAACCTAGGATCCTCTGACGAGCGTACCTTATCTAACCGATCAAGATAACCCGGGCTTAGGGGATAAATCGAGTGTTAAAAAGATAAATCGCCGTTGTGAATACGGGCCCAGATAAAGGCCTCGCAGCCTAAGACATCTGAGGACATATCTATCTATCTAAATCATTCTCTGTCCTCGCAAATGACGTCATGTTATTGATGACGTCGCACATGTTGGAATTTCGCCATTCCATCAAATTGCCTACCTCCCCAGGTGTTTCGAAATTCTTCTCCTGGCATATAGAATCGAAATTGTACTTGCAAATGACGTAACGTTATTAATGACGTCAAATTTGGCTATTCCGTCAATTGTCATTTCAATCATTTTTCGTCCGGTAATTTCGAGAATACGACCTTAAAAAACCACTTTTTCTTCAAGCCTCGATTCTGAAAATTTGATACATTCAATCGGACCTAACTTCCAGTTAGTGTGCAAAATCTCAAGGAAATCCGTCTAGTAGTTTTTGAGATATAAGCCGTGGAGACGGGACAGACAGACACACACACAGACAGACTAATAAAGTCTGTAGGACCTCCAGTAAACCTGGAGGGATAATATTCATTCTCTCAAAGAGGTAACTGCTGTTGAAACCAGTCCCATATGCCTTTCATTGTTTGTCTCTCATTGTCAGCAAAATTCGTATGGGATTCTCAACTTAAGAAGAGGTCAACATGGTGGCATCAATGACGACTCAGGCAACACTGGAAACAAACAAGAAACACGAGATTCGTAACCCTTCGAACGAAACACGCACTGCAGTCACGCATTTGAGATATCCAGACAGAACTACGAGCCTGAGCACATCCATTCCTGTCAGCTCCTTTGCTACGAGACACACGTGCTCGAGTACGGGCGCGCGCGCACACACATACACACACGCACACACATACGCACGCACACACGCATGCAAACACGTATGTATACACGCACGCAAGCACGCACACACACACACACACACACACACACACACACACACACACACACAGACGCTCGTGCGCGTTTGACATTAACAAGCATGAAGATGTGAGACTGCTTGCATGCTTGACTACCAATAAGTCGTGACCCAAGTATCCCCTTTCAGCCCCTGCTCTGCACATGTCTTCCCCCTGCAGTGTGACTCAACGCCCTTGACAAGTTAACCACCGAAACTGAAAGCAGATCATCTGCGTCAGCATTCAAAGCGGGAGACATTAAAACTTTCTGTTATGCATCTAACCACCCCCACCCTCATGACAACATATTCATCGATGGCGGTTGTGGACTGTGGATGAACAAAAAGGAGGAATGGAGACACACACAGAGAAAGAGAGAGAGAAAGAGAGAGATAGATAGATAGATAGAGAGAGAGGGAGAGAGAGAGAGGGAGAGAGAGACAGGAAGAGAAAGAACGAACGAACGAACGAACGAAAAACTTTATTGCCTAGGCCACCGGCCCATTGCAAGGTGAAGAATTTACATACAGGGAGAGAAAGAGAGAAAGAGAGAGGGAGGGAGGGAGAGACAGACACAGACACGGTCACAGACAGGCAAATGGAGAAATAGAAAGAGACAATGGGAGAGACAGAGAGACAGAAAGAGAGACATGGAGAGAGAGAGAGAGAGAGAGAGAGAAAGAGGGAGGGAGGAAGAGAGAGATGGAGAGAGAGAGACACACACAAACAGACAGACAGACAGATAGACAGAAACAGAGACAGAAAGACAAATGGAGGAATGGAGAGACACACACGGAGAGAGAGAGAGAGAGAGAGAAAGAGAGAGAGAGAGAGAGAGAGAGAGAGAGAGAGAAAAAAAAAAACCCAGAGAAGCAGAGAGACGTCAGACTTCACTTTATTTCGGCCGACGACCCATCAAAAGAATAAAAATTACATGGGTAATGGTTCAATAAACACGTGTTAAAATGGTAGTATTATACATTAGTAGGCTGACACATGCAATACTAGCGATTATACTGCATATCGACAGGGACAAAAATTGTAGAGGTTTTTAGTTTATCTTTTTGCCTTATTGAATTATTGTTTGTATACACATTATCTATCCGGGTAATATCTACACAAATGTATGTACACAACTTTCAGACAATGTTATATACAGATATGAAGTAGAAATTTAGTGTTACATGTTTGCTAAGTCTAAAAGTTTCTCAACCTCTTGGCTTCGGAGCTTGAGAGCATAAAATATATACATTGTAACATCTCTCGTTTTTGTGGTATCATTACTGTTGAGAAGAGTTTCCAGCTTTATATATGTACGCCCATTTATGTGTTTTTCGATATATTTCTTTCGAGGATCATTGTACTTATTGCAACGGAACATGAAATGTTCGTCATTTTCTATTTCATTATTACATAATGGACAAAGGTTATTCTAATTATCATCTGCCTGATATCGCTTATTTATTTGTAAGTCACACAGTCCTAATCTGAATCTAATGAAGACATCTCTGAACTTTTTGATGGTGATATCATTCAAATCACGTTAACATTCTAGTCTACTTTTGTATTTCCTATACATCAGGAATCGTTCGCTGCTGTTCAGCGTGGAAAACCAGTCCTGGTAGAAGCAATCTCTTAGTCTTTGTCGAAGAGTTTTCAGGAAGATTCTCACTTGCAGTGCCACCATTTATCCAAATAAATGCAAAGCCAGTTTTCGACAGAAGCTCCATCACATGATTTGACCATTTTTGTCTGCATTTTGCAGAAGTAATCATGAGATATGCTTGCTTTGGTAGTCTGTCTACTGGCATCTTGCGTAATCTTAAGCAGTATTTTACCGTTCTAATGGCAGCATGTATAAATAAAGAGTGTCTCCCTGTCTCTCCATATACCATAGTGTTGGGAGATCTTGCGTCTACATTCAGGAATCGCTTATCTGCACACATATGTGCTTTTTCTACATTATCATGGCTCTTGAACCCCCAGAGATCTGAACCGAAAAGTAAGGACGGTAGTATCTGAGCATCGAATAGTTTAAAGAATACATATGTGTTCAGGCTTCGAATACGCCACATAGTTTTGAATAAGTGTATAGTTTTCTTCTTAGCTTTGACAGCCTGAATTTCGAGAGCTGTATTAATGGACAGTCTTGTGGTGAAGACAAATCCCAAATATTCGTAGGAATTAACCACCTAAAGTGCTCTACTGCTGAGCCTCCAACTTTCACCTTTTGCCAGATGAACTCCTCGCCGAAAAACCGTTACCTTGGTTTTGTCTATGTTAATAGTTAAGCCAAGTGCTCTGGACACCTCCGTAGATTGTCAATTTGGCACTGTAGTCTGGATGGAGTGGTTGACAAGAGCATTATGTCTTCAGCGAACAGAAGAAAGTAGATCTCTGGCCCTCCAGGTAACATCTGTATCCCATGTTTTCCGTGTTCGCCTTCATAATCAGCCACTTTCGAGATGTACAGTGAAAATATTGTCGTGCTCTCATTTGCGCCTTGCTTTACGCCGACTGGACATTCGAATAACTCTGATAACGTCGAGCCCCACCTGACACATGCTTGTACATTTGCATACATGGCTTTGATTATGTTAATGAATTCGGTCAATACTCCTACTTCCTCAAGGATCTGCCATAGTAGCGTATGATTTACCGAGTCAAACGTCTTTCTGTAGTCAACAAAAACAGAATAAAGCTTTCCTCTCCCACCACCATAAACATGTTTGACGACAATGAAATGAAGTGTAAAAAGGTGACCAATCGTTGAGTGGTCCCGTCGGAACCTTGCTTGTTCTGTACCAAATGTATTGTTCCCTTCTGCCCATTTCTGGAGACGCCTGGTTAAAATTGAGGAAAATACTTTGCTCATTGTGCAAAGTAAGGATATACCTCTGTAGTTTTGGGGGTCTAGATTATCCCCTGCTTTGAAGATAGGTATCAACATGGCTTGGCTCCAGCTTTTGGGAAAATACTGTTTCTCAAACATAGAACGGAATAGCTTAAAGAGGAAGGGTAGCATTTGACTGCAAGCTATTTTGAGGTAGATTCCAGGTATTTCATCTAACCCTGGTGCCTTTTTGGTACTGAGATTCCTTATTCCAAGAGAAACCTCTTCTTTGGTAATTTCGGCATAAAGTTCCTCAATACCTATATTTTTGTGTTATATCAGGGGAAGTCACCATAGTAGGTTTTGTCACTTGTTGAAATAGGTTTTGGAAGTAGTTCCTCCATGTTTCTAGTGCAATTGCAGGCTGCGGCTCTCTCTTGAGGGTAAGCTGGTGAATTGTTAACCAGAAAGTATGAGAGTTGTTCTTGTTTTTGATTAGCGACTGATTTGTTCTTAATTGAATTTCTTTTTTCTTTTCTCGAATGTACTGTTTGTAGTCATTTCTGAGTTGAGTATACCTATCTCTTTCCGTTTTAATCATTGTATTTCTTACATGTATAGAGCTCTTTTGGCTGCTATCTTTGCTTCTTTACAGCCTATGTCATACCATTTGGCACCAGGCTGAATATTAGAGGAAGTTGATTTCATGGTGCGCCGCATGCATTCTGCCTTTGATACCATTTCTTGCGTAGCAACATGTAATTGTATATCGGTATCTTTCTTATCACAAGCTGTTTTTATCTTGAGCTGAAGTTCTGGTGTATTTAGCTCGCTTATGAGCTCTTGAACTTTGTCCTCATCCCAAATGATTCTGGTTGTTGTTTCTGAATAGACATGTTTAGGTCTATTTTGCTTTGTACCTAACATAATTTATATAGGAGATAATTTGGCTGCCTACTTTAAAAGAAAAATCGCAATGAAATCTGTCTAGACATACCAGGCAGTAATCAATAACGCTTTCCCCATGCTGTGACAGATGGGTAAACTTTCCCTCTTTGTCATTTGTTACGCTTCCATTTAAAATGAACAGATTAAAATGTTTACACAGATTAATAAGGATTTCACCGAAATGTTTTTGTTTTATCTTGGGAGCGTCGGTATATGCTTTTATGGACACTTTGGTTAAGATGCATATTTACTCCTAAAACATTATCCGTTTCATCATCATCACCATCATCTCTGTTTACATTCCAGTTTCCTAAACATGTTGTAATTCATACCACCATCACAGCCATAATGCATTCCCTCAGGTTTAACAAAATGTCATTTCATAGGTTACCTAGACAAGCTTATGAAATGGTCCAAAACTCTAAAGTCCCTCAAACTAGAAATCGGACGTGCTTGATGAGAAATAACTCTGTGTGTAAGGTTTTGGTTACATATGGTTGAATGATAGTGTAGAATATGAGAAGCACTTCCTGGAAAAAGTTAAGAAGAGGTTACAAGATTGCTACAGACAAAGATGGGATGAAAGAAACACCAGCAGCCCTAGATTTGCATTGTAAGGTTCTTTCAAGAAGATGTTCTGCTTAGAGAAATACCTAAATTTTGTCACAATGAAAATGTAAAAAAAGGGATAGCCTTATGCGATTTAGATTTAAGATAAATGATCTGAAAATTAATCAACGGTGTGTGCTCAATGACAAAGAAGAAAAAAGTCCAATATGCAATGACATCGAAAAAGAAGAACATGTCCTCCTATATTTTAAGTTATATGATGACATAAGACGTAAATATCTCGCACAGTTCTTAAGTGACAACATAAAGAGGAAATGTAGTATCCTAGTAAAAGGATGCAATGTAAATATATCGAGGAATGTCGTTATGTACATTTACTAAGCTTTTGAATTGCGAGAAAAGATTACGACGGGTGTTAATTAGTGCAAATTCCAGTGCTTACTCGTCTACATGTGTCATGTTATGAGCCTTCATATACTTCAGTTCGCAACTGAACACAATACAATTAGTCTGAAAGCACTATGATAGATCAAAGACACTATCCTTCTCTACCTGTGCGTATCTTCTCTGTCAGCGACAATGTTCTTGAACTGAACGCGAGTGGATGAAGTTCCCCCTTGTGTTCCTGCAGTAGCACTCCCCAAAGCCATAACTGCTGGCATCTGCTGATACTGTAGTTGGCTTTGTTGGGTCGAAGTAGATCAGGGTAGACGCTGAGGTCTACATTTTCTTGACTTGTTAAAATGCGGAGAACTGTGCTGGACCCCACATCCATGCGTTCTTTGCTGACCACAGCTCTGTCAAAGACTTGACAGTCCTTGACAAATCGCTGAGGTACCTGCCTAGGTAGTTCACCGCGCCAGGATACCTTCTCAGTTCGTTGACATCAGTTGGCACTGACATCTGGCATGTGGCAGTGATTTTGTCTGGATCCGGACGCACGCTTTCCGCGTTGATTATGTGGCCCAGAAAGCGGAGTTCACTCTTCTTGAGCTCACACTCCTCATTGTTGAGGGTCAACCCAACTTGTGTAATCCTGTTTCGTACTCCTTCTAACACTGCTTCATGCTCTGCTACTGTCTTGCTGTGTCATAGTATGTCGTCGAAGTAACAGATGACTCCATCCATTCCATTGAAGACTTCGGTCATTGTCCTTTGGAAGATCTCTGGTGCCGCGGAAAGTCCAAACGGAACTCTTGTGAAGAAGTTACGCCAAAAGGGGGTAATGAACGTTTTCAGTTTTGCCAAAATCCCGACTTTGCATCCAGCTTGGAGAAGATTGTTGAGCCTTACAGTTGGTAAAGAATGTCGTCCATGGTCGGAATGATCTCTCTCTCTCTCTCTCTCTCGCTCTCTCTCTCTTTCTATCTCTCTCTCTCTTTCTCTCTCTCTCTCTCTCTCTCTCTCTCTCTCTCTCTCCACTGCTTGATTTAATAATCTCCAGTCCACGCAAATACAGACGTCTCCATTTGGCTTCACTACCGGTACTATTGCTGACACCCACTCTGTAGGTTATGTGATTGGTTCAATAACGCCAGCTCCTCGCATGCGTTGCAGCTCCTTCTTGACTTTCTCATGGAGTAGTCACGCTGTAGGGCTGTGCATTGTCTTTGAGTTTTATTTTCACTTGTGTATACCGTACTGTTGGCAGTAACGTCACTGTGACGGTACGTCCCCGTCACATTATGAAGAATTGTACACAAGTGTAATCAAGGTGACGGAGTTACTGGTGTGTACATTGAAATGATCCTTTCTCCTTGTTTTCTGTGTGAGTTAATGAAGTATCATTCTACTACTGTTATAAATTGCATGTTTATGCATGTGTTAAGTAATGAACACTTAAGGATGTAGAAGCCAGCCAAGCCTCAAATAACTGTAGTGTTAGGAAACCAGCCATGCTTTGAGAATAGATTACTGTGGTGAAGCCTCTGTGGTGGAAGGCGCCAAGCTTCCAGTATAAGACTTTGAGCGGGAAGAATTGTGCTGACCCCAGCACGCGCCAATTCTTTTTTTCCTATTGGTTTAGAGTAAGTGAACAGTTTTTCAAGTTAAGGCGCCAAGCTTCCAGTAAGGGAAGTTGAGCAGGGAAAAAGTCACTGAGCAAGCAGGCGCCAATTTCCTTTTTTTCCCATTGGTTTAGAGAAAGTGCTTCCCTGAGACTCTGAATGGAGATTCTGGAAGAGGGGATAAAAAAGCCACAGTCTGCTCGCTCCTGGATGGCCTTCATTGCTCTGCCTGCTCTGAGCAAGAGAGTACAATCATGGTATCAAGGCCAGACTGATGCGAGAGGAAAGGACGGGCGACGTCCCCCCCCCCCTACCTCTCATCGCCCCAAGTTGTGCTGACTCTCCTGATGCCTCGCGCACCAGGGGGTGAGAAAGCAGGCGGTTTCAACCCTCCCCTCAGCTAGGACCCACCCCTGCGTCAGTCATCACCCCCCCCCCCCCTCTATGCTCCAAAAACATCGCCCCTTCAAGGACAACCACCGGGGTCAACTGCCCTGACCCCCCTTCAGCATTCTTTCACGGAACGGACTCAGTGAACTCTCAGATAAGTTTTACCTCTATATAGTAAAGGCTGGCTGGCTAAAACTAGGATTAATCAAAGAAGTTTTATTCATGCACGTTGACTTACCAATCATTGTTTTATCTCTTCAAGTATTATTAAAGTCATACTCTACTTTCTTTCAATCTTCGAATTAATTAATGCAGATGCACATTAGAGACACTACTAAGGGAACACATGATTATTACTCACCTCGGCTGTAGCTTACGTTCTACCTGAGGTGATTTTCCCACAAATGTCAAAACGTCACAGAGTCCGCGGGAGGCCAAAAGACAAAACGCGTGGAAGCTGCAGCAGCTGGCAGTCCCGTAGATACTGTCTTTGGATAGCTAGGCCTATATGTACATGTACTTGATATTTGTCAATGCTTGTTCTTCGGGGTTTATTTTTCTCTTTTTTCTTTCTTGTTCTTTTCTTTTGTACATGTGTATGTGAGTTAAACCACAAGCTTTCTATGGACTGTCGGCCTGGCAATAACCAGTTCAGTTCAGTTCTCTCTCTCTCTCTCTCTCTCTCTCTCTCTCTCTCTCTCTCTCTCTCTCTCTCTATCTTCTCTCTCTCTCTTTCTCCCTCTTCTCTCTCTCTGTCTCTGTCTCTCTCTCTTTCTCTCTCCCTCTCTCTCTCTCTCTCTCTCTCTCTGTTTTGCGAGGACTGACCACTCAGGACACACACCTGCGACATAGTCCATGCATTGTTGTAGCCCCCTGCTATGCTTCCACTGTAACCTGTCTAAAGTATGCCATCATTTCAGCCGTGCTATGATTATAAGTCTGTTCTGCTGGCCGTTGTCTATGCCATATTTATCTCGCACCAGAGCGTAGATACCTAAGTAGACCGGGTACACGCCTTTTGGATGTATGTTTGTCATTTACGAGTGCTAAACGTTCTGGAGTGAAAGTCTCTCAATGCCTTTTCAGTTGTTTGTTCGACTTGCATTGGTTGCCGCAGGTTTTGTGCTATTTTCGCATGGAAGTTCCACCGCCACATG
>JAWQFJ010009759.1:0-5000 GCA_034096865.1 Theodoxus fluviatilis | reverse complement strand
GACTCAGGAAAGCAAATAGAAGGGCTTTGAGGAGACAGGAAGTGCCGGAGAGACTTGAGGTTGGGGATGGCTCTGTACAGGAGTACTGAAAATGTTTCTGGGTGAGAGTGACAACAGGAACACCACACGGGAATTAAAAATAAATGTTGGAGCACAATGCAACTGGATTCCACAACTGGTCCATCAGTCTTTAAGTTGGTGATGGGTGCAGAGGGGAGGAGCCACATAATATGCTGATTAGTACAAGACCTGTGTATCAATTGGGGAAAACAGAGGAGGAGGTGGTGTAAAAGTGTGGAACTTTAAGAAGAGATGCCTGATGTCAGTATGGTTAAATCCTAGATTATTGTGATAAGAAGGAAGGAAATGGAAAAGTATGATGGCCCTGTGGACATTGTAGTAGGGGTGTGAGAGTAATTTAATATGCTTAGATTTGGCATCACAAGCATTATTCTGGATTGCGAAATGTAAGTGGCATGGTGGGTTTCAAATGTCCAGGTTTTTGTGGTGAGGAAATATTGGGAAGAGTTGGATGAGTAAAGTGTAAGGGTAAATGGGGAAGTGGTGGGGGAGGTGCAGCAGTTTTGTTTTGGTTGTTGTTTTTGCGGGTTTTTTAATGCAGGAAACAGTTGGATTTCAAAGGGGATCTTGAGAGAAGCATGCAAAGCATGGCAAAATCAAAAGAATTGGTATGGTTGCTTGTATGGAAGGATGTGTCTCTGATTGATGAATGGGATACATTTTCTCAAATGTTTACTCAGTACTGTTATACAGGCCAGAAATAACCACTGTGAGATTGGAATGGTCAGTAGAGAGATGTGATCATAGTGTTGAAGTACATGGCAGGAGTGAAATGGTAATGTGGAACTTCAAGGTGTGGATTGGAGGCATTGTGAAGTAGACTGAGGAAACAGATTGAGATGGTTTGGACATTTGTGGAGGAAGGATGCGGAGAGTTTGATCTGGGGGGTGATGAGCATGGAGGTTAGAGGAGTGACAACAAAAGAAAGAGTGAAAAAGACTCAGATGTGATGTGTCAGGGAGGTTCTGGGTGAGGTGGGGGTTGATGGGAGAGAGGAGGAAGTGGGCCATAGTGGAACCAACAGTGGTGATGGTTATAATGATGTAGTAGTTTAGATTTAAGTAGTTTAGATTCTCATTAAGTCCCGTGACTGCCCTATGTCCTCACATAATTATGCACTCTAATAGTATGAATCCAAAGGAAGTCATTGTTTCTTCTTGGTGTCTTTGTTTACCTTTAAAGTGGTCAAACCCCATGCTACAGGCACTCGAAACCATATACTTACTTGTAAGTCCGTTTTGAGCAGGGATAAATTAAATGGATCTTGTCATTGTAGCAATCACCTGCATCCCCACGCCTAGCCTTGCATGTCTTTTTCCTGTCTGTAAGTAAGTAACATTAAACTGCATACAGCAGTGCACTGTAACTGCTACTGTTAATCTCTTCTATCCAGATTTTCAACCAGCTGAGGATGTGAGACTTCCTTTGGGACCAAGTAGTTCGGCGGATACAGCTGTTACACAGTTCAGCAGGGGATAGAGATGGACTCCCAGGACACCTTTTCATTCTTGTGTCAACCTCCTCCTCAGGATACCCACATTGTCTGTGCAGACCAGCCGAGGGCAGGTTTCATAAGCTCATAGGAGGATTCTGAGAAGAAAACGAAGAGTGCACACACTTATACCAGAATGCATCAGAAACTGACTGCCTCAAAGCCAGATTGAGTCACTTCATTCATTCTGTCAGTTTTTAAACCTTGGCAACGAATAGATTAAATGCTTCTGCCATTTTCATAGTGTTACTTGTACTTCTGCTTCTACTAGAAAAGTGACAGCAACCTCCAAGGAGTCCTGGCAAAGCCAACTTGTTGGTGCCAGGGAGAAAAGGTCTGCTGCTTAAGATACCTGCAGAGCAGTCTTCCAGTTTAGCTGCTATCCATTTCAACGTGGTTCATATATCCACCTGACAAGTGAGATCACAACACATACTTGGAGATGAACTGCACATTCTGCCCTTGTTCCTTGCAAGAGACAAACTACCATTAATTAATTGCCAAGCATCTTGCGTATACAATCAATAGAAAAATAACAAGAAGTTAAGAAAGGGCACCATAACATGAATCTAAATAATGATCTCTGAACTAGGAAAATAATGTGGTCATCTATGAGATAACATCATCTTTACTTCAATTTGTCATCTACTGGTTGCACACGTTAGATGGGTGATAAGGTTTTAGTTTAATTACTTTGATTCATCATTTGAATTTTAGCTAAATGCTTTTCTGCAGATGCCCTTCCACACACCAACACTCCCCATTTGTCTAAGCTTGGAACTGGCACTGAGTTGTGGTGGCTTACACCCCATGTGGCTGTGAAAGATAATGCAGATTTCGAAACATAAAAGTATATTAATGTCTCAAAGAATTTGGCTGAAGAGCTTTGTCATCATTGCTATGACATACCATGAAAAGTAATTATCCAACAAGGCCTTGTTGGATGATTCTTCCTGCGGTAACCCCAGTCCTTTTTGCCATGTCCGAGACTTGATTATCTGTAGTCTCTTCCTCCTGAGTCTGTGACTCATTGGTAGCATCCTGGGCATGAGGAGGTAACTCTAGATGTAGTAAATAGGTTCTGTTGTGGAGCATCAGTCATACTGTGATGATTTGGAATGCTTAATCTGGCTGGAGATGAAAGTATTCCAGGAACCCCAGTTTCTCGTGGCAGTGCTAGTGCTTGCTCCACTGTATGCCTTGTAGAACCGTGGCTGTTGTAGTTCCTCTCTGGTCCATTTCATGGATTAAGAATGGGGGTTAAAAGCCAATTTGAATGTGGCCATAGTCTCCAAGACACAATCCTTCGATGGATTTGTTGGGGCTCTCAAAGGCTTGCAACATGGGAGACTCCAGCAGCACTGGAGCATCATGGACACTTCCTGGACACTTCCTGGACACTTGGCAATGACACTTTGAAATACCAGGTCAGCATAGCAGATAACCTGTGGAGAAAGAAAATAATCTATCAGACATGCAGTTGGTGTTGTTTTCATTGGGTGTAGAAGCATTTAGGTGGACTTAGTGCCCTTATATCACTCATAGACCTTTTTTCCACTCTCAGTTTAAAAAAAAGGTGCTGCTTAGACTAGAGCCAGCTAGCTGCACAAGAGCACTCATCAGACCTCACCTGCAAGAAGATCATATTAATTCAGCTGATTAAATAAGAATCTGAGCGGTATTGGCTAAATGAATGCTTCTTCTAGTGGTCATTAATGCCCCATTGGTGGAGTCGCTAACTCCCCAGTCAATTACTCAATTACAATAATTGGGCAGTATGTACATGGTAGATGAATTCTGACTGGATAATACAGCTTTATTTAGATAGATCCAATGGCTATCATAATTTTTCAAGAACGTTTGAGGATAAAGTTCTTTCTTAGATTAATGTGTGTAGTGGTCACTAATACCCCCTAACAGGAATGTTAGGCTAATACCAACATTGGTTGTAACAGCTGGTGAAAATTAAAATAATTTTTTTTTAAGGTTTGCAATTGAGCAATATTCATCTTAAGTGTAACTTACTTTATTTCATTTAGAAAATTCACAAAGGGTTGTCACTAATACCCCTACTTCCCATTATAGTTTCCATTGTATGGAATGGGGGGTAAGGGATAATATTGAGCTGCTGAAAATCGGTGGATATGGAAAAAAGGAGGGAAGGGTGTGCGGGAAGGGGAGATCAAGATGCTCGTCTGAACACCTTGCACCAACCCACAGTCCAGTCTGAAATGACCGAATAATCCAAACACAACACACCATGCATCTAGAAGGAAGATTTTACTCACTGTTGTCTGTGTTAAACGTTGATCGAGTGGAAGTTTCTTCTGTAGGAATCCGTCCGATTCCGAAGTTTGATATTATCGGAGAGCTCAGAAGCAGTTTTTCTAAGTTTAATCCTTCTAAGCATACATGAAATTAGTTATTTCTCATCAGTAAAAGCACTCAGCGGGTTTCTGGGTGTATCGGTCCAAAAGATTATGCAGACGGGATTGGTTTCCTTACTCGCACAATGAAGTATAATTGTTGCTGTTGTATTCAAAGTCCTTATAATTAGTAGAATTCACAATATTACACTCTTGTGATTCGAATTTTACCGCATTCAAGTTTTGCATTTTTGGGAAATCGATGTTTAGAAAATGAATTGATGAAAAGAGGGCTGCCAGTATCCGAGTGTATCACAACAAGTGGAGGAATACACTCAACGATGGAATACTTTTTGTGGTATGCTTGGAATGGAAGAATTAAGGCTATCACGTGACCGGCCTGTTGCTGAAACTATATTCACTAGTCTCAGCCCGCTGAATGATGAGAGAGAGAGACAACGGTTCTGCACTTCGCCACATCAGTTATGAATCACCGACGCTAGTTAGCTGATTGTGCATATTTTATTGCACTCTGATATTTTTGTTGCTCTCTGACGACAATAATCACTGTCCGAAAAAAGTTCTCGTTTTTATAAATTACTTTCTGTTGTAAACAATGTATAGTTCTTGGTGCCTAAAAATAACTACATATATCATACTCATCATAATACATACTTATGATGTGGATGATTACTGTTGACTGCATTGTGGCAGAAATATTCGATTTTTGTTTCCACAAACTGCAAACTGTGTTATGTTGCTGGTGGTTAAAAATGTGTTTGCTGATTCTACAAACTGCTGCATTTTCTTTGGCTGATGTCAGCTGCTTGCATCAGTAAACGCTTGTCATCGTTTCGTTGTCCATTACTGCAAATTCCCTTTTGGTGTTTGCCGGACGACAACGATGACAAGAAACTCCTTGCAAGGATCGTGGCCCGCAATGCAGTGGACAGAGGCTGAGAAGACCTCAGCAGGCCGTTTGTTCCTCTGTGTCCTAGTGGTCAGTTTTGCTGTCGATACATGTTTTATTGCACTCTGATAAATTTGTGTTGATCTCTGA
>JAWQFJ010009757.1:0-14696 GCA_034096865.1 Theodoxus fluviatilis | reverse complement strand
TTATTAAGTTCATCAGCAAGAGGCAAACCAGCAGAAGATCAAGTTTTACAATATGGCAGGATTTCCAAGTGAGAACCATTGAAATTCAGTAAGGAAGGGATGGAACAAAAATCAGTCTTGATGAGGAAAAATATACACACACAGTGACACACACACACACACACACACACACTCCAGCCTCAGCTCGCACTTTTCCCACCAAACTCGTGAAACCCTGGCGTACATCATCACACATTTTCTCAGTTACCAAAAATAAAGCAATTTAATCTGAGCAGTGTTTTCATAATACAGATGTAATTTTAATGTATCGTTTTCATAGCATCAGACAACACTAGCATTGTACACAATGTCAACAGCAGGCAGGTTCGATGACAACAATGTATTTATAATCTTTCCTGGTATCGCTGAGGTCAGCGCGTCAGCTATACATAGAAGTGTGCGAAGCTTGGATGCTTGGCGTGCAGCCTCGACCTGCATTTCCAATTGTAAAATATAAGCGCTTTCACAACCTATTGATGCAATCAACATACAGCTTTGATAGTTTAATGCTGTTCATGGCTTACATTTTCTTTGGATGGGTTTCTAGTGTCCCAAAATACAGCGTTTTCTGTGCAAACCGTAGACAGGTCGGCCATTTAATTTCGCGGCACTCGGACTTTGGTGTGTAGTCCAACAAATCCTTGGACCAGCGTAGTTAGCAGTTCAGTCCGAGACTGAACCAAAGTCCACGTTCATGCATTGTAGACTACGACATTCCACGTTCTTGAATTGTAGTCTACAACAGTAGTCCGAGACCAGCGGCAGTAGTTTAAGACTAGTCTAAGACTACGCTGGTAGGCCACGTTCATGAATAGGACCCCTAAACACTTCCCATCCACTCCCTTCCTCCCTCAAACTCACCTCAACCCCTCTCCCTCAACACCCCCTCAACCCCTCGTCAACCCCCCCTCAACCCCCCTCCCTCAACCCCCCCTCAACCCCCCCTCAATCTCCTCCCTCAAATTCCCCTCAAACCCCCCAACCCCCCTCAACCCTCCCAACCCCCTTCAAAACCTCTCAACCTCCCCTCAACCCCCCTCTATCAAACTCCCCTCAAACCCCCCTCAACCCCCCTCCCTCAACCCCCCCTATAACTCCCCTCAGCACCCTCTCAAACCCTCGTCAACCCCTCAACCCCCCTCCCTCAAACCCCCTCACCCCCCCCCCCCTCAATCTCCCTCCCTCAAACCTCCCTCAACCCCGCCTCAACCCCCTCTTCAAACCCCCCTCAACTCCTCCAACCCCCCTCAACCATCCCTCAACCCCCCTCAACCCCCAACCCCCTTCCCTCAAACCCCCCTCAACCCCCGTCAACCCCCGTCAACCCCCTCTCAACCCTCCAACCTCCTCCCTCAAACCCCCCTCAACACCCTCTCAACTACTCCTCAACTCCCATTGAAACCCCCCCCCCCCCCCCCCAACATGTGGAGACTAGCAGCGACAGCGAGTCGCCATGTCTGGCGCTTGAACAGCAGTGTTGGCAATTTGGAACCAGCGCAGTTCGCTGTAAGTACACACGCGTTCCGAATGATTGCTTGCTTGCTTGCTTGCTTGATAGATGACAAATAAATAGACTGATAGATTAATAGATAGATTGATTGATTGATTGATTGATTGATTGATTGATTGATTGATTGATTGATTGATTGATTGATTGATTGATTGATTGATTGATTGATTGACTGATTGACTGACTGACTGACTGACTGCTTGCCTGGCCGACTGCCTGCCTGCCTGCCGGAGTGAGTGAGTCAGTGAGTGAGTTAATGAGTGAGCGTGTGTGTGTGTGTGTGTGTGTGTGTGTGTGTGTATGTGTGTGTGTGTGTGTATGAGTGTGTGTGTATGAGTGTGTGTGTATGAGTGTGTGTGTGTGTGTAAGTGAGTGTGTGTGTGTGTGTGTATGTGTGTGTAAGTGAGTGAGTGTTTGAGTAATTGAGTGGTTGACTGATTGATTGATTTGAATCGGATTGGATTGCTTTGGTTTGGATTGGATAGGGTAAGGTTGGTGTGGCCTATTTTTACTGTTGTTATTTAACCCTTGTTTTTTTAATAATGTCATTAAATAAATTTAATGACTCAAGGGGGAGGTTTTCAACAAAACCCCATCACCACATTCCTGAGATCACTGAGTAAAACAACATGATAAATGAAAACCCGGGCACTGGGAGATAAATGATACAATAATTTTATTTTTAACAAATAACCCAACCCCGGCTAGGATTCCCCTGAAGAAAGTAATAATCTAACTACTTTACAATAAGATTGAACTGGAAAAGAATTAGCACACACACCAATTAAACTCTTGTCTCAGACAGAAAGGAAGGTAGCGTCTCCAATACAAGACACCTAACCACTCATTAAAACTCTCGACTTCGGAGAAGAAAATTCCTTTAAGGAATGAAGGTCTCACTTTGGATACGTCATCAACGGTGCCACGTCTGTTGACGACAACATTTTATCAAATTTACTCCACAAATCTGCACTAAACTTCTCCCATAAGGAAACCGTCTTCAGCCATTCAATGTTCAACAAAGTCTTGTTAAGCACCCAGCGCTTAAAACAACGATGATGAGAACCAATCCTAGACGAAGAGAGGGAGAAGTCAGATCCTCTTACCCGTTTCGAAGAAACACCTCTCCAACCTTCCTATCGCTCGCTTGAAGTTCACATCGAGTAGAAACTCCCAAAACTCCCTGCAGAACGATGCAGGTACGATCAACCGTGTGGCTTGCTGACCACGACGTCTTTGGCGACGGAATTCGCCCAGCCCTCGTCTCTTCATAGACTAGGGCTAAGGATGGCTGGCAGTTGAGCTGGCAGGCCGCTGGAAGGCAGGCTGGCAGGCTGGCTGGCAGGCAGGCAGGCAGGCTGGCTGGCAGGCTGGAAGGCAGGCTGGCAGGCAGGCTGGTTAGTAGGCTGGCAGTTGAGTTGGCAGGCCACTGGAAGGCAGGCTGGCAGGCTGGCTGGCAGGCAGGCAGGCTAGCTGGCAGGCTGGAAGGCAGGCTGGCAGGCAGGCTGGATAGTAGACTGGCAGGCAAACTGGCAGACCCATCTCAACACAGGTGAACGATATCTTCTCTCAATAGAAGCGTATCAACCCAGGCGAACGAGAAGGAGGAACGGTACCACTTTCAACTTCCCAGTTGACGCAATAGCTCTCAAACCAGTAGGAAACCAGTGCGGCAAACTACAGCAGTAGTTTAGTGGTAGCAGTAATTAGCAGCATTCATTCAGTGTTCCTCAATATTCAATATTCAGTATTCAGTATTCCTCAGCATTCAGTATTCAGTATTTCTCATCATTCAGTATTCAGTATTCCTCATCATTCAGTATTCAGTATTCCTCATCATTCAGTATTCAGTATTCCTCATCATATTCAGTATTCAGTATTCCTCATCATTCAGTATTCAGTATTCCTCATCATTCAGTATTCAGTATTCCTCATCATTCAGTATTCCTCATCATTCAGTATTCAGTATTCCTCATCATTCAGTATTCAGTATTCCTCATCATTCAGTATTCAGTATTCCTCATCATTCAGTATTCAGCCTGCAATACAAAGAGCAGTCTATCACTCTGACTCTCCCAAACACCTTGAGAAAAAGACAATGCAATCCTCCCTCGAACCCACCCACACGGTCCACAAATTCCAATCAGTCACAAATCTCAATCCGAATTCCCTTCACTTAGAATGCTGAGGCACCCAGCAGTTTAACTCATCCACTCGCTCGCTTTTACCTAAAAAATTCAGGCCGTGACGCTTCCACGTCCAACGCCTAAACACACAGAGCTCAACACATGAGCATGAGTAAGAGTGGACTCCACAGTCCAAACTTTACAGACGGCAGCTCTTCAGAGCGATCAGCCGACACGTCCGAACGCTTCTACAATCTAGCGATGAATGATCAACCGCTAGACGTGACGTCCAAAATTCCTCGCGCGTCATCGCGCAAAGGTCTCTTGTCATCTCGCAAAGGTATCTGGGATTCTCTCGAATGGTTCGAAAACGATCATTCGTATAATCTCTCTCCCAGCGAGGCATCCTAATCCTCCTAAAGTCCCTCGGTAAACGGAAACTATTTCCAGTTCCTAAACTATCCTTTTAGATTAAGAACATTCGTCGCTATTCACGCGACAGTCCCTGAATAGGATCCTCCAATCAGCAGGCAGCTTTCTTCGCCGTCTTGCTTGATCGCGTGAAGTTGGATTAAGATTGAACGCTGATGTTCTAACTGAATTCACATCATCGAATGACATTCTGGCCGAAAATCACCTTCTTGACAGGTATGTATTGCTTTGCACTTCCTAAATATATTCCACAGGGGTGTAGACGTTGATAAACAAGCTTGCATTCTTCGATAATAATGAAAATTAGATGATGTACAACTAGGCCTATGCCAAGTTCAATTTCACAACGCCTGCTACAAAAAACAAAGCCAAAACACCCCCATTATTGCAGCAAATAATTTTATTACACATTACACCGTAAATGTATTCACAAACTGGATCGGAACGCATCAGAAACGCGTCGACAAACAAGCAGTTTTACATGTCTCTATGCGGTGTGATTACTTCCCATATTCCTTCCCTCTTGGGGGCGCAATGTGTCTCGATCCTCACAACAATGAGCTAATGAGCTATCTTTGTGTAACTTATAATCTTTGCTGTGATGCGTTGGTTAGAATGCAAACATAGGCCTACTTGACTTCCCTTTTCCCCCAAAGGCTGAATTAGATTATTAAGAGCAAAAACCAGATTTAAAAAAGAAGCATTGCAACCCCGCTGAAGTTGTGATGTTGATTAATAAATTTCAGCTTGATGGAATATAAAACGATTCCTGCTAGCACTATTGACTTGATAGTCAGTCTGTACATGAGGTAGGTATTGGATAAATGCACATTTAGAGAAAACAAGTAAATCTATCTTTGAATCCACATTAGTGAAGGCCAGTTGTAGACAGATTTACTCATCAACAGCACCAGTTTTTTCAACTACAAATGTAACCCAGCACCAGTGCACTGCATTCTGCAAGCTCATTTTACATGGCAGACTCTGTTTTCAGACAGCCAGGGCAACAAAATCTTCACGGTGGTCATCTCCTTCCTTATAAGGGGAAAGAGTGGTGGAGGATGGAAGCAGGGGTAGGGTGGGACAGGAAAACCAAAGCAAAACAAAGAAATAAAAATCAAGTAATGGGTATGGGTTTCAGTGCATACACTTGATGCAAATATAAGCACACACACACACACACACACACACACACACACACACACACACACACACACACACAACCCTCCCCCCTGCTCCCCCCTCCCCCATCTCCATACCCCCACCCCCCAACAAAGGTATAGCGCTCGTCTCTTCGCAAAGTTCTGTTATACGGGGTTTCTACTAGCTTGCGCCGGGAAGTCAAAGTTCACAAACTCCGGTGATCGTTTTCGATAAAACTATTCACACACTGGTCGATTCACGGTGATGACGATCAGTAAACAATATCGTCGTAACAAACTTCACTTTACGCTCTATGCCGCAGAGGACTCGATCACACTCGCTGTTCTTCTTGTTAAGCTCTCACCTGAACTCTGTCATGTGCGCTCTGCTTGTCTCTCTTCGCCCCTGCTTATACATATCTTTACACATGCTCCAGAGCCTTCCAGAACAGACTTGAACATACCCCCACGCCCCGGCGGCTAAGCGACTGATGTCACGTGATACAGCCAAGACAAACCCTGCGTTCCGTTGACTCTCCCTGCGTTCCGTTGACTCTGCTTCATCTCTGCTACGCTGTAGCAGGGTCAGGAGTTTCGATTGGTCGGTTTCTTTAATTATTTTTAAAGCACGTTACCATTAAAAGTAGAGGGTTTTGGAGGCCCCCTTTGAATACACGAATCCCCAATATTATTTCACACTCAAATTTATCACTCTTGAACGAAGAAACGACTTAATAAAAGCATTAGGGTCGAAAATCCATTAATAACAAAAGGGAGGTAACCATCACCAGTCATAGAGGAAGGTCAAGGGAATTCAAACATGTGTGTCGTCTGCTAAATCGTTACACTCATGGGTATTTATGCCGACGTTTACTACAAATATCAAACCAAGACATACAATCCACTCTGCCACGGTGATGAGAGCACGAAAACATTTATTTCTTCGAAATTTGATAGCAATCGGCACGTATTCCACTTCCATGTTATGTAAACTCCATGGTTCGAAGCATGTTTACCGTGCAAGTCCGTAGATTGACTTCCAATTAGTTCTGTTTAGTATGAGCCAATCAAATGCGGCTATGAGTTCTGTAGCGTCATTGTTGCTAGGCACAGCAGGTGGCGCACTCTAGTGTGAAGCAGTTAGAGCTCCTTCTGAGACGCTCGAGCTGCTGCGCGACCTTGACAGGAAGTTGACCTCTGCCACTGGCTGAAACGTCACCAAAGATTGTGTATGAATGATTTTCGACCCTAATACTTTTATTTAGTAGTTTCTTCGATCAAGAGTGATAAATGTGAGTGTAAAATAATATTGGGGATTCGTGTATTCAAAGAGGGCCCCCAAAACCCTATACTTTTAATGATAATGTGCTTTAAAAGTTATTAAATAAAACCAACCAATCAAAACTCTTGAGGCTGCTACACCGTAGCAGAGATGAAGCAGAGTGCAACGGAACGCAGGGTCTGCTTCATCTCTGCTACAGTGTAGCAGGGTCACGAGTTTCGATTGGTCGGTTTCTTTAATTACTTTTAAAGCACGTTACCATTAAAAGTAGAGGGTTTTGGGGGCCCTCTTTGGATACACGAATCCCCAATATTATTTTACACTCACATTTAACACTTTTGATCGAAGAAACGACTAAATAAAAGTATTAGGGTCGAAAATCATTCATACACAATCTTTGGTGACGTTTCAGCCAGTGGCAGAGGTCAACTTCCTGTCAAGGTCGCGCAGCAGCTCGAGCGTCTCAGAAGGAGCTCTAACTGCTTCACACTAGAGTGCGCCACCTGCTGTGCCTAGCAACAATGAAGCTACAGAACTCATAGCCGCATTTGATTGGCTCATACTAAACAGAACTAATTGGAAGTCAATCTACGGACTTGCACGGTAAACATGCTTCGAACCATGGAGTTTACATAACATGGAAGTGGAATACGTGCCGATTGCTATCAAATTTCGAAGAAATAAATGTTTTCGTGCTCTCATCACCGTGGCAGAGTGGATTGTATGTCTTGGTTTGATATTTGTAGTAAACGTCGGCATAAATACCCATGAGTGTAACGATTTAGCAGACGACACACATGTTTGAATTCCCTTGACCTTCCTCTATGACTGGTGATGGTTACCTCCCTTTTGTTATTAATGGATTTTCGACCCTAATGCTTTTATTGTCGTTTCTTCGTTCAAGAGTGATAAATTTGAGTGTGAAATAATATTGGGGATTCGTGTATTCAAAGGGGGCCTCCAAAACCCTCTACTTTTAATGGTAACGTGCTTTAAAAATAATTAAAGAAACCGACCAATCGAAACTCCTGACCCTGCTACAGCGTAGCAGAGATGAAGCAGAGTCAACGGAACGCAGGGAGAGTCAACGGAACGCAGGGTTTGTCTTGGCTGTATCACGTGACATCAGTCGCTTAGCCGCCGGGGCGTGGGGGATGTTCAAGTCTGTTCTGGAAGGCTCTGGAGCATGTGTAAAGATATGTATAAGCAGGGGCGAAGAGAGACAAGCAGAGCGCACACGACAGAGTTCAGATGAGAGCTTAACAAGAAGAAAAGCTAGTGTGATCGAGTCCTCTGCGGCATAGAGCGTAAAGTGAAGTTGTTACGACGATATTGTTTACTGATCGTCATCGCCGTGAATCGACCAGTGTGTGAATAGTTTTATCGAAAACGATCACCGGAGTTTGTGAACTTTGACTTCCCGGCGCAAGCTAGTAGAAACCCCGTATAACAGAACTTTGCGAAGAGACGAGCGCTATACCTTTGTTGGGGGTGGGGGTATGGAGATGGGGGAGGGGGGAGCAGCGGGGAGGGTTGTGTGTGTGTGTGTGTGTGTGTGTGTGTGTGTGTGTGTGTGTGTGTGTGTGTGTTTATATTTGCATCAAGTGTATGCACTGAAACCCATACCCATTACTTGATTTTTATTTCTTTGTTTTGCTTTGGTTTTCCTGTCCCACCCTACCCCTGCTTCCATCCTCCACCACTCTTTCCCCTTATAAGGAAGGAGATGACCACCGTGAAGATTTTGTTGCACTGGCTGTCTGAGAACAGAGTCTGCCATGTAAAATGAGCTTGCAGAATGCAGTGCACTGGTGCTGGGTTACATTTGTAGTTGAAAAAACTGGTGCTGTTGATGAGTAAAACTGTCTACAACTGGCCTTCACTAATGTGGATTCAAAGATAGATTTACTTGTTTTCTCTAAATGTGCATTTATCCAATATCTACCTCATGTACAGACTGACTATCAAGTCAATAGTGCTAGCAGGAATCGTTTTATATTCCATCAAGCTGAAATTTATTAATCAACATCACAACTTCAGCGGTGGTTGCAATGCTTCTTTTTTAAATCTGGTTTTTGGCTCTTAATAATCTAATTCAGCCTTTGGGGAAAAGGGAAGTCAAGTAGGCCTATGTTTGCATTCTAACCAACGCATCACAGCAAAGATTATAAGTTACACAAAGATAGCTCATTAGCTCATTGTTGTGAGGACCGAGACACATTGCGCCCCCCAAGTAGGAAGGAATATGGGAAGTAATCACACCGCATAGAGACATGTAAAACTGCTTGTTTGTCGACGCGTTTCTGATGCGTTCCGATCCAGTTTGTGAATACATTTACGGTGTAATGTGTAATAAAATTATTTGCTGCAATAATGGGGGTGTTTTGGCTTTGTTTTTTGTAGCAGGCGTTGTGAAATTGAACTTGGCATAGGCCTAGTTGTACATCATCTAATTTTCATTATTATCGAAGAATGCAAGCTTGTTTATCAACGTCTACACCCCTGTGGAATATATTTAGGAAGTGCAAAGCAATACATACCTGTCAAGAAGGTGATTTTCGGCCAGAATGTCATTCGATGATGTGAATTCAGTTAGAACATCAGCGTTCAATCTTAATCCAACTTCACGCGATCAAGCAAGACGGCGAAGAAAGCTGCCTGCTGATTGGAGGATCCTATTCAGGGACTGTCGCGTGAATAGCGACGAATGTTCTTAATCTAAAAGGATAGTTTAGGAACTGGAAATAGTTTCCGTTTACCGAGGGACTTTAGGAGGATTAGGATGCCTCGCTGGGAGAGAGATTATACGAATGATCGTTTTCGAACCATTCGAGAGAATCCCAGATACCTTTGCGAGATGACAAGAGACCTTTGCGCGATGACGCGCGAGGAATTTTGGACGTCACGTCTAGCGGTTGATCATTCATCGCTAGATTGTAGAAGCGTTCGGACGTGTCGGCTGATCGCTCTGAAGAGCTGCCGTCTGTAAAGTTTGGACTGTGGAGTCCACTCTTACTCATGCTCATGTGTTGAGCTCTGTGTGTTTAGGCGTTGGACGTGGAAGCGTCACGGCCTGAATTTTTTAGGTAAAAGCGAGCGAGTGGATGAGTTAAACTGCTGGGTGCCTCAGCATTCTAAGTGAAGGGAATTCGGATTGAGATTTGTGACTGATTGGAATTTGTGGACCGTGTGGGTGGGTTCGAGGGAGGATTGCATTGTCTTTTTCTCAAGGTGTTTGGGAGAGTCAGAGTGATAGACTGCTCTTTGTATTGCAGGCTGAATACTGAATGATGAGGAATACTGAATACTGAATGATGAGGAATACTGAATACTGAATGATGAGGAATACTGAATACTGAATGATGAGGAATACTGAATGATGAGGAATACTGAATACTGAATGATGAGGAATACTGAATACTGAATGATGAGGAATACTGAATACTGAATGATGAGGAATACTGAATACTGAATGATGAGGAATACTGAATACTGAATGATGAGGAATACTGAATACTGAATGATGAGAAATACTGAATACTGAATGCTGAGGAATACTGAATACTGAATATTGAATATTGAGGAACACTGAATGAATGCTGCTAATTACTGCTACCACTAAACTACTGCTGTAGTTTGCCGCACTGGTTTCCTACTGGTTTGAGAGCTATTGCGTCAACTGGGAAGTTGAAAGTGGTACCGTTCCTCCTTCTCGTTCGCCTGGGTTGATACGCTTCTATTGAGAGAAGATATCGTTCACCTGTGTTGAGATGGGTCTGCCAGTTTGCCTGCCAGTCTACTATCCAGCCTGCCTGCCAGCCTGCCTTCCAGCCTGCCAGCTAGCCTGCCTGCCTGCCAGCCAGCCTGCCAGCCTGCCTTCCAGTGGCCTGCCAACTCAACTGCCAGCCTACTAACCAGCCTGCCTGCCAGCCTGCCTTCCAGCCTGCCAGCCAGCCTGCCTGCCTGCCTGCCAGCCAGCCTGCCAGCCTGCCTTCCAGCGGCCTGCCAGCTCAACTGCCAGCCATCCTTAGCCCTAGTCTATGAAGAGACGAGGGCTGGGCGAATTCCGTCGCCAAAGACGTCGTGGTCAGCAAGCCACACGGTTGATCGTACCTGCATCGTTCTGCAGGGAGTTTTGGGAGTTTCTACTCGATGTGAACTTCAAGCGAGCGATAGGAAGGTTGGAGAGGTGTTTCTTCGAAACGGGTAAGAGGATCTGACTTCTCCCTCTCTTCGTCTAGGATTGGTTCTCATCATCGTTGTTTTAAGCGCTGGGTGCTTAACAAGACTTTGTTGAACATTGAATTGCTGAAGACGGTTTCCTTATGGGAGAAGTTTAGTGCAGATTTGTGGAGTAAATTTGATAAAATGTTGTCGTCAACAGACGTGGCACCGTTGATGACGTATCCAAAGTGAGACCTTCATTCCTTAAAGGAATTTTCTTCTCCGAAGTCGAGAGTTTTAATGAGTGGTTAGGTGTCTTGTATTGGAGACGCTACCTTCCTTTCTGTCTGAGACAAGAGTTTAATTGGTGTGTGTGCTAATTCTTTTCCAGTTCAATCTTATTGTAAAGTAGTTAGATTATTACTTTCTTCAGGGGAATCCTAGCCGGGGTTGGGTTATTTGTTAAAAATAAAATTATTGTATCATTTATCTCCCAGTGCCCGGGTTTTCATTTATCATGTTGTTTTACTCAGTGATCTCAGGAATGTGGTGATGGGGTTTTGTTGAAAACCTCCCCTTGAGTCATTAAATTTATTTAATGACATTATTAAAAAAACAAGGGTTAAATAACAACAGTAAAAATAGGCCACACCAACCTTACCCTATCCAATCCAAACCAAAGCAATCCAATCCGATTCAAATCAATCAATCAGTCAACCACTCAATTACTCAAACACTCACTCACTTACACACACATACACACACACACACACACTCACTTACACACACACACACACTCATACACACACACTCATACACACACACTCATACACACACACACACACATACACACACACACACACACACACACACACACACACGCTCACTCATTAACTCACTCACTGACTCACTCACTCCGGCAGGCAGGCAGGCAGTCGGCCAGGCAAGCAGTCAGTCAGTCAGTCAGTCAATCAGTCAATCAATCAATCAATCAATCAATCAATCAATCAATCAATCAATCAATCAATCAATCAATCAATCAATCAATCAATCAATCAATCAATCAATCTATCTATCAATCTATCAATCTATTTATTTGTCATCTATCAAGCAAGCAAGCAAGCAAGCAATCATTCGGAACGGGGGGGGACGTGTGTACTTACCGCGAACTGCGCTGGTTCCAAATTGCCAAACACTGTCTGTTCAAGCGCCAGACATGGCGACATCGCTGGCGCTGACTTAGTCTCCACCAGTTGATTTGGGGGGTGGGGGGGTGGGGTTTCAAATGGAGTTGAGGGAGTAAGTTAGAGGGTGTTGTAGGGGGGTTGAGGGGGAGGATGAGAGGGTTCGCGTTGAGAGCGGTTTAGACGAGGGGTTGACGGGGTTTGAGCGGGGGTTTGAGGGGTTTTTTTTCGCACCGTAACAAGGAAGGGGGTTGGGGGTTGGAGGGGGGGGTTGGAGGGAAATGGTTGAGGGGGGTTGGAGGAGTTGCGGGGGGTTTGAATGAGGGGGTGTGAGGCGGGGATCAGAGGGAAGGTTTGAGGGAGGGAAGATTTGCGGGGGGGCAATATGGGTTGAGGGGGTTTGAGGGAGGGGGTTGAGGGGTTGACGAGGGGTTGAGAGGGTAGCTCGCAGGGCAGAGTTATAGGGGGGGTTGAGGGAGGGGGGTTGAGGGGGGTTTTGAGAGGGAGTTTTGATAGAGGGGAGTGTCTGACGGGCGAGTTACCTACCAGCGGTAGTCTTAGACTAGTCTTAGACTACTGCCGCTGGTCTCGGACTACTGTTGTAGTCTACAATTCATGAACGTGGACTGTCGTAGTCTACAATTCATGAACGTGGACTTTGGTTCAGTCTCGGACTGAACTGCGGACTACGGTGGTCCAAGGATTTGTTGGACTACACGCCAAAGTCCAAGACTGCCGCGAATTAAATGGCCGACCTGTCTACGGTTCGCACAGAAAACGCTGTATTTTGGGACACTAGAAACCCATCCAAAGAAAATGTACGCCATGAACAGCATTAAATTATCAAAGCTGTATGTTGATTGCATCAATAGGTCGTGAAAGCGCTTACATTTTACAAATGGAAATGCAGGTCGATGCATCTACTCGTCGAGCATCCAAGCTTCGCGCACTTCTATTTATAGCTGACACGCAGACCTCAGCGACACCAGGAAAGATTATAAATACATTGTTGTCCTCGAACCTGCCTGCTGTTGACATTGTGTACAATGCTAGTGTTGTCTGATGCTATGAAAACGATACATTAAAATTGCATCTGTGTTATGAAAACACTGCTCAGATTAAATTGCTTTATTGTTGGTAACTGAGAAAATGTGTGACGATGTACGCCAGGGTTTCACGAGTTTGGTGGGAAAAGTGCGAGCTGAGGCTGGAGTGTGTGTGTGTGTGTGTGTGTGTGTGTGTGTGTGTGTCACTGTGTGTGTATATTTTTCCTCATCAAGACAGATTTTTGTTCCATCCCTTCCTTACTGAATTTCAATGGTTCTCACTTGGAAATCCTGCCATATTGTAAAACTTGATCTTCTGCTCGTTTGCCTCTTGCTGATGAACTTAATAAACGGTGACACACACACACATACACTCCAGCCTCAGCTCGCACTTCATTTGTCACCTCCTCCCACGCTGTCCGTCTTCTTTTGTTTGCTTGGGTTGTGTGTATGCTGCTGTTAATGTATCCATATCTTGCTGACACCGCATTTATGATAGCTACCGATTCCCGCTCCGTGAAATCGGGGCTTTTCTTCGAGGTTTTGCTACCGATGGTGGCTGACACTTTTGACAGGAAGTTTGAAGCGGTACGCCTTGCACTTGCGCACTGGGCGGAATCCCCGCGAATTTCGCCTCATTCTAAAAATAATCCATAGACTAGGTCAATCAGTCCCAGCCTTTCAAGTCAACACCCATTCTGGGTTTGTGAATCGTAGACTCGCTTAGTCCCAGACTAGTCCCAGACTACGCTGTAGTCCTAGACTCTAAAATCCAAGACCAGTGCTCTCGAAAGTCCACGTTTATGAATTACACCCCTGGGGCGCGCGCACCTACACTCCTAGGCGCCCGCTATCTCACATTCGCAAATAGGCATCACACATTCGCAAATAGGCATCACACATTCACATAGGTCAGATCACTTAATTAAGTGGAATGGATCGACAGCAGGCACTCATAAACATGCATATGCATACCACATGCATAAACATACACCTATACACGTGCTCATAAACACCTGCTCGTCTGGCCGTCCATCAAGAGGAAAATGTGAACTTTGAGACGTTGCCCAAGGACAGGGTGCCAACCGCTTTTATACTTTGGTCCTGGCGACCGTGATGGACAAGGGCTGAGACCTACACGTGCTTTGCAAGTCAGCAAGATCCTGATGGATGTAATTTATATGAGAGAGAGAGAGAGAGAGAGAGAACGAACAAACGAACGAACGAACTTTATTTTATAAGGGTAGTGAATTAGGCAGTAGTGCTTTTCTTACATTCAGCCCTTGAGGCAAAATATTCAAATGTGGTAAGAGAGAGAGAGAGAGAGAGAGAGAGAGAGAGAGAGAGAGAGAGAGCAAGAGAGTGAGAGAGAGAGGGGGGTGGAGCTGGGGGAAGGGGGAAGAAGGGAAGAGAGAATGAGAGTAAGAGGGTGTGTGGGTGGGAAAGAGAGGGTGGGAGAGAGCGAGGGAGGAAGAGAGGAAGGGAGAGAGAGAGAGAGAGAGAGAGAGAGAGAGAGAGAGAGAGAGAGAGAGAGAGAGAGTAAGTATAATTATTGCAAGAATTATACACGTACAATTTCTTAAACATACTAAAATGGGTAGATAGTGTACCAGAGAAGCAAAATGTAAATATGGAACTTGAAGTAACTACAATGACAAATACATAAAAACTACTTTCTAAACATTCAAATGTTAAAAACAAATAACAGACATGTAGGCCAAAGCCTCTTTGTGTACAATCCCTCCCCTACTCCCCCACCCCCAATCAGCCG
>JAWQFJ010009755.1:0-58710 GCA_034096865.1 Theodoxus fluviatilis | reverse complement strand
GTACATCTAGTTGCCAGTGTGTATGGTGTGCAAGACTACAGCGTGGACTTATTACAGGACTCTGCTCGGTGACAAAGTGGAAATTCATGTGAGTCGCATAACTTGTTTCGGTCATTGACGACCTTTTTTGACTTTTGTCAGAGTTGTGTAGGTTAAAGTATTGCGGAGTACAAGCGTTGTGTCTGCGCCCTCCGACCTACGCAGACGAGTGCGTGCTTCAGCGAAGGTGGGATGTTTCCATTGAAGTGAATCAACATTTATTGACAAGAGTGTACTTGTGAAGCATCTTCCGCGTGTGCAGTCTGCCGTTGACTTTCTTTCGTTGAATACTGATATTCGAAGGGGGAAAAGCAATGTGTGTACGTGATGGAGTTGCAAGTGTGCACTGTTGCATATATTTGGTTCGAAGAGTAGGAACCATCACATGTTGGCCACAATGGCATAACTAGAAAACAATTTTGACTTTTGGGAATTTCATCACTGTTGATATTTTGAATTTGTGACATTTTGATATATTTGAATATCAGAACAGTATTCACGGTGAAAGTGAAAAACGTGAAGTGGCAGTTCTTCAGAGACTCTGGTTGTGTGCTGCTGCTTTCAGTGCGAATTGTTGAAGATATTCAACCAGCGTACTCATTCTGGGGCGATTAAGAAACCTACATAGATGGGACAAGCTATTGTTGTATCTATTTTTGTGTGTGTTGGAAATCCGCTCCATTTCATTTATTCGTTCATTTGTTTGAACTGAACTGAAACTGAGATGGGTGTTGACCTGGACTTGTACCGTGCACGAATTGGTCTACATGCGCGGCGAGCAGCACGTGCAGAACGAATTGTGAGTGCAAACCCGTTGAAAGATGTGCTGAGCTGTGCAGGCTTCCTTTCCGTGGCGATCATGCTTGGTCTCATCTTAGGACTAGTGATGAACTTCTTGATTGGTCTGCTGAGCATGACAGTCGCGGGCGTCACTGCTATTTCGGAGGAAATCGTGCCTTTCCTGAACTCTTCAATTCTGAGTACGTCGCTCCAGTCATGCTGCAGTCTGACGGATCAGTTTCCTCTGCCCCACGAAGCCCGAATGTCTAGCTTCCAGTACCGTTATGATATCTCCTTCCTTCTCATCCTCTCGGGAAATGTGGAAGAAAACCCGGGACCTGGATTGGAGAAGAGAGATCTGGAAGAAGCGCTGAAGGCTCTGAATGAAGACTGGGACAGAAGGCAGCAGAAGGCAACGGCAACGGTCTTGGAGGAAATGAAAACTCTGAGAGGCTGTGTGCAACGTCTAGAAGGGAAGTTGGAGGAGATGAAGAAGGAGGTTAACGACATGAATGACAAGCTAATAGCTCAGGAGGATTACCTTGACCACCTCGGTGACAAGTTGGCGGAAATGACAGCTAGAGCGAATAGAGCAGAGGAGAAGCTGGAAGATCAGGAAAGACGTGCACGCAGAGATAACATAATCCTATACAATGTTCCGGAACAGGAGAATGAAACATTTCAAGACACAGAGGTAAAGTTTCTAGACACTGTGAATGATGTTCTACCTGGCAGCTTGGAACGTAGAGACATAAGAAGAGCTCACCGAATCGGAAAATCATCGCCGGGCAAGTCTCGTCCTCTGATCGCCTGCCTCAACAGAAGCGCGCACAAGTACGACATCCTCGGATGCAGAGCCCAGCTGAAGGACAAGGGGATCGGCGTATCGACTGACAGGACCGACCAGCAGCGCCGACAACTTCAGGAGGCGCGAGAAGCGGGAAACCATGCTTACTTCAAGGGAGGTCAGCTGCACGTGGTACCAGGGCGACAAGTGGGACGCCACCGTATCCAGACGCGATCCACTACTAGGTCTGGATCCCAGACGGACACCGGTACTGCCTAGGACCGTGGCCGAGGCGCTGTTACAACTGAGTTGCCGGCAGGTATTTGCAACTTTCTCTCATGGAACATTAATGGGATTTTGCAGAAATTTGATGACCCTGACTTTCTTCCTTATATTCAGAAATTTGAGTTTGTATGTTTAGTAGAAACCTTTGTTGAATATGTTAAAATTGATAGTATTGAAAACTGTTTCAGATGTTTTGTGTCGCCAGCCCGAAAATTATCTGAGAAGGGTCGTAGATCGGGTGGTGTCGTGTGTTTGATTAAGCACTGCATAGCTCAGTTTGTTGAACAAATTGAAGTAGATTATGATTTCATGCTGGCTTTCAGATTTAACAATCAACTGTTTATGTCAGACAGGGACGTGATATTGCTATGTGTATATGTTCCGCCTGCCGGTTCTCCGTACTATAGTCAATCAGGAGAGACAAATGGAATTTCAGTGCTTCAACAGTGTTTGATGCAGCTAACAGTGACTTTCCCATATTGTTCCTTGATTGTGTGCGGCGACTTCAATGCTCGCACGGGTAATCACGATATAGGACACACTAATATTTCGGACAGTATGCGTGATTTGCTTGTCGATTCACGTTGCTCCCAGGACAGCGCAGTAAATGATTTTGGTACTGAATTATTGACAGTTTGTGCCGGTTTCGATCTGTGGATATTGAACGGGAACATATCTGGTGATTTAGATGGCAAATTTACCTACATGTCAAGTACTGGCAACAGTGTGATAGACTACTTTCTTGTTTCCGGTGATTTGTTTCCCATTTGTGCATCACTTAATGTAAAAGAAAATGTCTTATCGTCCCATTTGTGCATGGAACTATGTTTGAAGTGTAAAAGCAGTATTACAAATGATGTAAGAGAAGTTTTTGTTATTGAAAAATTCGTTTGGGAAGAGGCATCAAGTGAGGAGTTTAAAAACAATTTACAAAGTGGGGTAGAAGGATTGGAGATATTGTTAGATGATGATATGGATGTAAACGCTGCGGCAGAGGCAATTACAAATTGCTATGTGAGTGCTGCAGAACCTTTGAAGAAATCAATTGTGTGTGGGAGAGCAAGACACGGTCAGCCGTGGTTCGACAGGGAGTGTAGGGCAAGCAAAAATCTGTTACGCTCTTTACTACGCAGATACAGCCGCACATTGGCAACGTGTGATAAAGAATCGTATAGGCAAAGAAGAAAAGAGTACAAGTCTTTGCTAAAGTCAAAGAAAGAGTCGTATAGAGTGAATGCTCTTACTAGTCTAGAAGATAGTATTAAAGACCCTTCCCTGTTCTGGAAACAGGTGAGAAAGCTTAACCTTAGATCTGCTATGTATTGTAGTATATCATGTGAAGAATGGAAAGATTATTTTTCTGAAATGTATAGCCATGCTTTAGCTGAACAGCAACAGCAAACTGATATTGATTACAGTGTACTCATATTAGCATCAGATGAGTTGTCACCCCTTGATTGTGAAATAACTAAGGAAGAGGTTAGATGTGCAATAGATAAACTGAAGAATAGAAAGGTTTCAGGGGAGGACAAAATATTGGCAGAAATGCTCAAGTGTACACCTCAGAGACTCATAACAATCATTGCTCAGCTTTTCAATAATATGCTTGCCAAAAAGTGTTTTCCAAATATTTGGACGAAATCAACTATCTTACCAATCTACAAAAGAGGAGACCCCGCTATCAAAGATAATTATAGGGGAATTTCAATCACAAGTATTTTTAGTAAAGTATTCACTTCAGTGGTCACTGACAGGTTACAAGACTGGGCGGAAAGTAATGGTCTAATTGGAGAGGAACAAGCAGGTTTCAGAAAAGGTTATTCGACGATGGACAATATTTTTGTTCTTCACTCAGTTATCAATAGATATCTGTCAAGGCATAGAAAACTGTATGCTGTTTTTGTGGATTTTAAGAAAGCTTTCGATAGTATAAATAGAAATGTACTTTGGCAAATTCTTCGGGGTTATGGGATGAAAGGGAGACTACTCCAGATGATCCAAGCAATGTATTTTGATGTTCAAAGCAGTGTAAGGTGCAACGGTCGCTACAGCGACTCATTTGCATATACCAAGGGATTAAAGCAAGGATGTAAAATGAGTCCGATACTTTTTTCTCTTGTAGTGAACTATGTGGCTAAGATTGTAACCAAACATGGTAAACATGGTATTCAGCTTATGCCTGATGCTACGATTATATATCTGTTACTGTTCGCAGATGATATAGTTCTTGTATCGGACACCGTCGTTGGTCTGCAAAACCAATTGAACAGTCTCAAAAAAGCTTCAGACACAGTTGGTCTGGATGTAAACCAACACAAAACAAAAGTCATTGTTTTCCGAAATGGTGGTTATCTGGCAGGTCATGAGAAGTGGTATCTGGGGACGGAAAGAATTGAGACTGTGAATGAGTACAGATATCTTGGAGCACTGTTCACTTCGAGACTGTCCTTTAGTATTTTACAGTCTGATCTTGTACTTAGAGCAAAAGCTGGCATGATTCAACTGACTAAATGTCTACTAAAATTAGGAAATGTGTCACCAGATGTGTATTTCAAAATGTTCACTACCCAGATACAGCCGGTACTTTTGTATACATCAGAACTGTGGGGACTGTACAACTGTTCGGAAATAGAATCTGTACACCTACAAGCTATGAAAAGATTTCTCAATGTTCCTGTACAAGCTCCTAACTTGATGACGTATGGTGAAATCGGAAGATACCCACTGTATATCAATGCAACTTTACGGGCTATTAAGTACTGGTTGCGTGTACTTAAGATGGAGGCAACTAGATACCCTAACAAAGTTTACAAGATGATGCTCATCTCGGGAAATAATGGAAACTGGGTTGACAAAATAAAAGAAGTATTGTATAGATATGATTTTGCTGATGTATGGCGTAATCAGAATGTGCGGAATGAGACAGAGTTCTTGCTCGAGTTCAGAAAGCGCCTTATCACTGAGTACATGAATGTATGGACAGTTTCAATATCAGCGAGTGGTAGATATGAACTGTACAGATCCTTTAAGACAGAATTGAATAGAGAGAAATATTTGTATATATTAGATAAAAAAGTTTTTCGAGATGTTTATGTTAATTTTAGGATGGGATTCAGCGATCTGTTCACGCATAAATACAGATTTTCTACGGAGCGAGCTGATAATGCTTACTTATGTCCATCATGCTATGAAACAGACGAAAATGAACAGCATTTGTTACTTGAATGTCCTGCCTATGAAGATCTCAGACGAATGTATATATGCAAGTTGATGACGAATACATATGCCTTTGATGTTAAGGTACTCCTGTCGCTGGAGGAGCCTAAGGCAGTACGAGCGGTTGCAACGTATTTATATTATGCATTCAAGAGAAGAAAAGAAGCTGTTTCTATTGCTATGGCCGAAGAGGCATATTATGTGTAATTGTGTTGTGATGGGCCGGTGGCCTAACAAAAATAAACCATTCGTTCGTTCTCTCTCTCTCTCTCTCTCTCTCCCACCCACCCTCTTACTCTCATTCTCTCTTCCCTTCCTCCCCTTTTCCCAGCTTCCCCCCCCCCTTCTCTCTCTCTCTCTCACTCTCTCTCTGTCTCTCTCTGTCTCTCTGTCTCTCTCTGTCTCTCTCTCTGTCTCTCTCTGTGTCTCTCTCTGTGTGTCTCTCTCTCTGTCTCTCTCTCTCTCTCCCTCTCTCTCTCTCACTCTCTCTCTCTCTCTCTCTCTCTCTCTCTCTCTCTCTCCCACCCACCATCTTACTCTCATTCTCTCTTCCCTTCCTCCCTTTTTCCCAGCTCCCCTCCCACCCTCTCTCTCTGTCTCTCTCTCTGTCTCTGTCTCTCTCTCTGTCTCTCTCTCTGTATCTCTCTTTCTCTCTCTCTCACTCTCTCTCTCTCTCTCTCTCTCTCTTACCACATTTGAATATTTTGCCTCAAGGGCTGAATGTAAGTAAGAAAGGCAATACTGCCTAATTCACTACCCTTGTAAAATAAAGTTCGTTCGTTCGTTCTGTCTGTCCTGACTTAAGCGCAACAACTTGGTACTGGTAGTCTGTTGGCTTTGCCTAATGGCAGTGAATCGATAATAAACTTGGCAGAAATAGACCTTAAGTATCCTAAAATGTACAAGACCACTCAAATTTCATGAACTATCATCCATTTTTATACAATTTACAGTGCAAAATATGAAGCGAGGGAGTTTACAGAAAAGAACGTTATAATTCCTTTACAAACACGTAGTAACGTCAGTTGCCAAATGAATGGCTCAGATGGTAAAGCGCTGGACAATTGTAACGTTAGGTCATGCGTGAACGGATTCGAATCCGCGCTGAAACTTTTTTCGAACCCGACCTGTTTTTTGTGTTTTTGTGTGTGTTTTTCCCCCCCTCTTTTCTCAAGATATTGTGGGTTTGAACCCAATTTTTTGTGTGTGCCAAAACCTGGAGGTTCAGCGCCAGCGGTTTTTATTTTAATTGTTTTGTTTTAATTGTTTCTACTGTTTAGTGTTTTGTTACTTTACGTCGCGCACGTACAGTTCTTTAGCATGTGGTGTGTATAGTTTCAGTCACGTTGCATGCTTTTGGGTTAATTTTGCCTGACCGTGATGTCTGGGCATGAAGTCCACGTGCAAGAAACTCCTACATGGACGTATTGCGTTTTCAGAAGCATCTAGTGCCACTGGGTTGAGTTTGCACGTGGATTTCACGCCATTGTTATCAGTTTTACTAATAAAAGGTTTTGTTTTTCTGCTGTTAGTCCTCTGGTCTGGCCAACCTTAGCTTTTTTTCGGGGCCGTTGACTGAGTTTTTCTCGGTGTGGGCCGTGGTGGCTTTCGACGAGCTGTGGCACTAAGGTGCGGTGTTTCGCGACGGAAGGTCGAGGGTATACTACATTTTGTTAGTACCTGAGGTGAAGTGGCCGAGTGGTTAGCGCGCTGGACCTACAACCGCTTGCGGCCAGTGGGTGCGGCGTTCGAAGCTGCGCGGTCCCCAGAATTGCATCCTTGAGCAAGATGCTTAACTTCTATTGCTTCTCCCCACCCAGGAGTGAAACCGGGTACCAAATGGCCCTCTTTAGGGCTACCAAACGGCCCTCCTCAGGGCCTCTCCCCAGGTCCTTCGGATGAGACCTTAATAAACCGAGGTCTAGTGTGTGATACGCATTCACAACATCTAAATCACGCACTATAAAGATCCTGACGCTTATGTCCTCGACGGGTGGGTGTCGGCCACAGTAAAAACACCCAGCACGCACAATTTCTCCTTTGTGGAAAACAGTGTGCCAGCGCCCTTGGCAGCAGGACACTGGTCTCATTGACTTGAGACACTACACACTGAGAGGCAGCCTCGACATCGGCTGAAGCGCTTTGAGTCTCACTGAGTGGGAGTATCGCGCGGTATAAGAGTGATTTATATATATATATATATATATGTAACGGTCGGTTCTTTCCCCCACTCTTCTATCTACTCCGAAACCGAAGGGGTAAGTGCACATAGCTCTCTATCCTCGCATGCGTTTTTCGTTCCGTGTTTTGTTGGTTAATTTTGATGTGTTATTGCGATAGTCTGCAAGCGGCACTACTTTTGTGTTCCAGATTCATTTTCAAGGTCCTGTCTTATGCGCTGCTACCTGCCAATGTGGCGGGAAACCGACTTATTCGTCGAGGGTTTTTCCTGTGTACATTTTTGTGAGCATTTTCGGGTGTAGACACGAAAACTCTGAACTTGTATTATTGCGACGCAGTGAACCCCAAGTGGCTGACATATATGACCTTAGTGCGGTGCCGTCCGGTGAGTGGAGGTGAACAATTCAATTGATACCTTGATTTTCATATGACCTGTTGGATTTGCGTTTTGAATTATTATTGTGCACAACTCGTTTCTACTTTGCTCGGTGCACGTGTATCAAACTGTGTGTAAAAGTGATTGCAGCGATGTTAGTTTTCTGTAATTAAGATGTTCTTGTCTTATGATGTTCTTCGTAAGTTAGCCAGCATGCATGTGACTCGCTCTAAAAATCGTCTGTACGGGGATTGTATTGCCATCTGAGCAGTCCATACACCCGGCCTTGACAACAAGATGTTTACATAAACCAAGATTTCTCCCGTCCAAAGGAAAAGAACCACGACACTGCGCCTCGCATATTTTCAAGCTCTAAAGCATGCTCGTCACTATCCACCTGTCATTAGACGGGGTTTCAATAAACCAGCAGATGCTTAAAGGGCTGACCATGCATTCATGCCAGAGGGGAAGGGAGGGCACTGGGGGAGGGGTGCTGCAAGGAACTAATCTTTCTATTTTAGACAAGATGGGAAGGGTGCTTCCTGTAAACACTTACTTTACTTTGGCAAACGCAGTGAATGAGTAAGCTTCATGATCATCTTCGATGCACCTTCCCTTTGTGACAGCGCTGGCGCTGGTTCAATGTCTATGACGTGCCAGAGCAGAACACAAGTTAGATTGTCATCTCAATATGTCAGAACACGTCAGGAACACATGCAAGATCGCCTACATGCACATCAGACAGATCAGTGCAATTCGTCATCTTCTCACTCAAGAAGCTACTCAAACTCTCGTCTGTGCTTTCATTCTTTTACGCCTCGACTACTGCAATAGCCTTCTTTCCGGTTGCCCTAAGCATCTCGTGGATCGGCTCCAAAGAGTCCAGAACTCTGCTGCTCGCCTCATCTGTAAAGTTAGAAAGTCTCATCACATTACTCCTATCCTCCACTCTCTTCATTGGCTACCAGTTTCTGCTAGGATCCAATACAAAACCTCCTGCCTCTGCTTCAACTCTGTCTCTGCTGTCGCTCCTCTATATCTGTCTCAACTCCTTCACATCTACACACCATCTAGACAACTTCGCTCTTCTTGCGACACTCGCATCTTCAAAATTCCATCCGTTAGGTCAAAAACATTTGGTCAGAGTACTTTTTCATACCAGGGTCCTACCACCTGGAACGCACTCCCCTTCTCAGTGCGTCATGCAAACACTGCAGCTTGCTTTCGGTCAAATCTGAAAACCCACTTGTTCTCTAAGTCGTATTGAAACTATTTCGTACTTGCTGAATGTTTCAGGCTCATGTTTGTATATGTCGTGGCTAAAAGTCGGAATTGCCTAAATCTGGGAATTAGGCACAGCTGTTGCCTATTTCAAGGAATAGGCAACAGCACTGCCTAATGTCTGAACTCAAGTTTCTCGCTTGCCTATAACGCGAAATAGGCAGCCTAATACGCGAAATAGGCAGCCTAATACGCGAAATAGGCAAAAAGTGCCTATTTCACGTATTAGGCAAAATAGATCTTTCTTCATTAAGCCAAGAAAATACGCGAATTAGGCTGCTTAATTCACCGATTAGCCAAGAATTGCCTGTTCCGTGTAAACTATTTTCTCTTTGGCAATGTTGTAAACTTCAATTAATTGCTAGTCAATTGATTGTTTAAATACATGTATTGACTACTGAGCATTTTAGTAACCTGAGCTTATATCCTCTCTAACGTTTGAATAAAGTTTCAGACTGAGCATTTTAGTAACCTGAGCTGAAATCCTCTCTAAGGTTTGAATAAAGTTTCAGACGGTCCTGTGTTGAATAATTCAGATCTGACCAAGGCAAGATTTTTTTTCTTTTTGTGACAACAAATCATAGAAAATAAAAACTCAAGCCTCACAAGCTATAATTTTGCCAGTTGTTCAGAAGAGAAGCTGACAGCTGACAGCACAGTGAAATTTCCTTAGAAGGATGGCAGATGAGGTACTTCTTGAGTGAAAAGTACTATAATTACCAAGATCACTTTTCAAAAATGGTGTTCTTGCGCCCTATGACGTCAAAGACAGCGTCCGAAACGGCTTACAACCTCATTGATATTTTTTGCATGATATCTCCCTCAGCAGTGCTTCAAAGTGACAATTGTCGAGAATTTGTTGCCTCGGTCATTGGCGAGTTGAAGGAAATGTGGCCTAAACTGACCATTGTGCATGGATCCCCTCGGCATCCCCAGAGCCAAGGCAGCGTGGAGAGATCAAATTGTGACGTCAAGCAAATGCTGGTAGCCTGGACCATTGATAATGACTCATCTCAATGGGCCGAGGGTTTGCGCTTTGTTATGTTGCAGAAGAACAGCTCTCCTCACCGAAACCTTCAAAACAGAACCCCACTTGAAGTATTCTGCGGGCGAAAAGGTTCGTCAGGACTGGAAAGAACATCCCTGCCAAAAAACGTCATTTCTAGGCTTGAAAAAGAAGAACTCATCGACCTGTTGAACGCTGGATCTCTCCCAACCGGTGCCGGTTGTGACAACGATGAAACTGCAGATCCACAAACATCGAGGGAAGCCTCCAATGCCACTGTGCACGCATCCACTGACGCCTTGAATGTCACTGTGCCCCCAGTTCCAGAGGCATCAACTGATGCCTTGAATGCCACTGTGCTTCCAGTTCCAGAGGCATCAACTGACGCCTTAAATGCCGCTGTGCCCACAGATTCAGAGACATCCATGGAATTCTTGCATGCCACTGTTCCCGTAGATCCAGACGCATCCATGGAATCTTTGAATGGCACTGTGCCCACAGATCCAGAGGCAGCCATGGAAGATTCCAGCGCCAATGGGCCTGCAGATTCACCGACAGACAGACTTGGCAGACATTTGACTCTCATGCAGGAAATTCGGAAGGACGCCACTGAGGGTCAAAACAAAAGTAGGGCGGAAATGCTCAGAACCACTGTAGCAAGTCTGGCACCACTCGCATCAGGCGATCCAGTTCTCATTCCTGTCAGCGAGTTTTATCGTGGCCGTCTGGATTGCAGAAATGTCCCTGGGGTCGTCATTAGCGTACAAAACGACATGTACCAGATCGGCACAACCCACGGCATCATCAGCACGAGGTTCTCTAGGAATCGGATTATACAAGCAGATTTTCAGATGCTCAGTTCTGACATGGTTGATGAGACACAAGTTCTCTTTCAGGCAAATTGCTGCCTTGCATTCAAAGCATGGTGGGCAAGGCTTTTCAAAATGTTCTTGTTTAGGACAGTGCAAAACTAGACGTTGCAACTGCATAAAAAACAACACATTGTGCCACAGCCACTGCCACCCACTGAGTAAAGCCTGCAAAATTAAGCATGATTAAGTTTATTGGGTTTTGGGGGGTCTTGTTTTGTTGGTTTTTCCACCTTCACGTTTTCACATTAGTCCTGACATGGTCGATGTGACAATATTTTTTTTAAAGAAATAATTCCTTAAATTTACGGCTTTTTCATATTTAATGTAATGTAACACTTGTTCTTTATTTTTCCTTTAAGAAATAATTCCTTAAATTTAAGGCTTTTTCATATTTCTCTTTTGGTATAAGAGAGAGAAAGAGAGAGAGAGAGAGAGAGAGAGAGAGAGAGAGAGAGAGAGAGAGAGAGAGAGAGAGAGAGAGAGAGAGAGAGAGAGAGAGAGAGAGAGAGAAGAGTGTGATTTTGGTCCTTATTATTTTTGCCTCACCTTAAAAATAATGTTGAAAAAAAATGTTGAAAGCGACATCTGGGTTTTTTAACGTATCACGCTCTCCTCTTCATAAGCTCTTCATTTCGTTTTTGTGTGAGTGTGTGTGGTTTTTGGGTTTTTTTTTTGGAGGGGGGTATTTTATCGCTTTTAATGACAGTAAAATATTTACATGAATACCACTTTTACTAACTGGTAACACATGAGAACAAACGCATTTGCAATCCTCTATCAAGATATAATTTGAAAACAATACTCACCCAAAACTACATCACACCTGTAAAGCAGAGCAAAAACTTACCAAACCAAAAATAAAAATGTCAAAAAGTTGCAAACAACAATGCAAAGAGAAGAATCTGAAAGCAAACAACAAAACTACAAATAATGCAATGGAACTGGCAATTCTTGGCTAATCTGTGAATTAGGCAGCCCATATCACGTATTTTCTTGGCTTAGTAAAGAAACATCAATGTCAGTTTTTGCCTAATACGTGAAATAGGCACTTTTTGCCTATTTCGCGTATTAGGCTGCCTATTTTGCGTATTAGGCTGCTTATTTCGCGTTATAGGCAATCGAGAAACTTTGAGTTCACAGATTAGGCACCGCTGTTGCCTATTTCAGGGATTAGGCAAAAGGCTGCCTAATTCCCAGATTTAGGCAATTCCGACTTTTAGCCGCGACATATATAATGCATGTGTGTGTGTCTTTACGTGTAGGATGCATGTTGTATTATAGCGTGCGTGTGTGCGTTTCATGTTCAGGCTCAGACTGTGTGATGATAATGTGTGTGTGTTTTTGTGTGCGTGTGCGCCTAGAGCTCCACTATGTACTTTTTTGACTGTGTGGAGGAAGTGCGCCTTATAAATAAACATATTATTATTATTATTTAAGTAACAGTACAGTATCTACATGCACTTCCCTTTCTTTTCATCCCGTCATAAACGTGGACATCAAACGACAAAGCAGAGAGATTTGGCTCCAACTGCGAAGGGATAATTGTTGGATGAGCGGTCTTGCCCGGGCAGGCTTGATCCGAGCGGCCATAACTTCGGGCGGCAAGTTCATCTGGTTTGCATCGAACAGGTCGAGAGGGAGAAAACGAAGAGTATCCTGTAGAAGACTTTAAAAAATACACTTTACCCCCAGGACATGTTCCAGCTGAAAGCGGACTAAAAAGCAGGACAGGGTATGAACTCGCAACACCACAGCTGCTCAGGGAGGAAGTAATAAATGTGCGTATGTAACTCCTATCCAGCTGGAATGCTCCTATTTAACTAAGCCTCCTGGAAATTTCAAGACTTGGGCTAACCATACTGTCCGCCTCAGCTCGAGTCCCTTGATCGTTCTTTTGTGAAGGCCAGGAGCGTTTTGAGTGAATTTTTGCGTGCCATCCCCAAATGACTGAAGGCCTGTGTAGCGGTTACAGGCGCTATAAAAAACTGGTTTAACATTTTCTTTGTTCAGTAATAAACGTATAAATCACCTGACAACATTGTTTCGTTTCACTGTGGCAACTAATACAAAGCAATTCTATCCTTCAAGCCACCGTGCAAATGACTCTAACAGTGACGGGGGGCTTTTTATAATCTAGATGAATTTTTACGAAAATGTCCTCGCAATAATCCTAAAGGACAGCACAACGTCTCGGGCTGTTCCGTGTCTTACGCGTTCATTTTAAGCCTATGGACAGTTGTCCAAATAAGCTTCGGGTCATATACTACTCAAAAGAATTCAAGGGCCTCTTGCCTTATTAACTGCCATTTTTAACGACCGACACGGATCACCGAAGAAAATCAAAGTCTTTAATTCATTCGTTTGTCGATCGATCAATGACATTTTCAGGTGTTAACACAAATTAATGTTTGCAAAAAATTAAATGAAATGGACACGCCCCTATTGAAAAAATCCGAGCCAAGAGCATGTCACATAAAAGTGTCAATAACGATGTGGCCGCCATTTGCTCGGATGCACTCCACGCAGCGTTGTCGCATGGACCTGACCAAAGTCTGGAAGGTGTTGTGGGGAATTGCCTGCCACTCCTGGTCCATATTCTGGAACAGAATGTTGAGGTTTGGTGCAGGAGGGTGGTTGGTGCGAACTGGCGCCCTAGGACATCCCAGAAGTTTTCGATTGGGTTCAAATCAGGTGATCGGGCAGGCCAGGTCGTCCTGGTGACTTGTTGTTGCTGCAGGAAGTTGGTGACGACCCGCGATCTGTGTGCCGGAGCGTTGTCTTCCTGCAGTACGGAGCCTGGTCCCACGGCCTGAAGGGCAGGCAAGGCAATGGGCTGCAGGATGTTGTCTCTGTAGGCGACGCCGGTCAGATTGCCTTGGACGCGGTGCAAGGGGTTCTGTGGTGAAGACTGAAGCCAAGCCATACCATCGGAGAACCGCCGCCATGGCGACCATGCTCCACGACCGTTGCGTCGAAGAAGCGCTCTCCAGCTCGTCTCCAGACGCAAATTCGACCATCGTTGAAGAACAGGGTGTAGCGGGACTCGTCGGTAAACAGCGCCCTGGACCACTGCTGCCTGGTCCAGGCCAAATGACGTCATGTCCAAGCCAGACGAGCTGCCCGATGAGCTTGGGAGAGGGGCGGTCGCACTGCTCGGCGCCTTGATCGGATGTTAACGGCATGCAGACGGCTGCGAACAGTCTGATCACTGATGGTAACGTTGGTGGCTGCCAGCAGCTGCCCCCTGAGCACGTTGGCAGTGGCGGTTCTGTTGCGTAGGGCCGACAGGATGACGTAACGGTCTTGCTGTCTGGTCGTGAGTCGCGGGCGTAAAGGCCGGCGTGGCTCCTGCACACTCCCAGTGCCATGGAAGTGGTCTCAGCCTCTGAATGACGGAATGTGTCACTCGGAGTCGTCTGCCAACTTCCCGCACTTCCACACCTTCATTGAGCCACGCAATGGCCATTCCTCTTTCAGCGTCTTGGGAGCATGGTTGAAATTTACAAAGAAACTGTGTTTCAACTGGCCACTCGTCAGTGCAACTGGCTGACATGTGCTCAGAAAAGATTCAGCTTGCGCGTGCAGAGCAGTTTTCAGTCTGCACTTGTCTTCTCGGTCAGCTACAGGCGTTTGGAAATTGAACATTTTAACAAGATTTTTCCGTTTCTTTTGTGGCCCAGTGTTGAGCAGTTCTCATGAACTGATCTCAACACTGTTCAAAAACACCTTGGCTTGCACTTTGGGTTTCATTTGAAACAATTAGTTTGTCCAAAAAAGACGCGTCTTTTATTAAAACAGATTTCTTGTAAACAGTGCCAAAAAAGAAGGTGGCCCTTGAATTCTTTTGAGTAGTGTACATTCTTGGAGATGAGGTGCCAACGGATATTTGTCAGTACTTGATTCCAAATATGCAGTGCCAGAAATGTGAGCAACAAACCTCGGTATATTGTAGACTTATATCCAGATAAACTTGCTCTGTCATTCTTCTGTGGTGACGAGTTGGAAACAATCCCAAGTACTCGTCGAACCAAGAGCATATCAAGGGATTTGTTTTAGACTGCGTTCTCAGCGCAAATACATGTACTCCAAAAAGTCCGGAGAACAAACGAACACCTGGAGCTAGGTCACGGTGTGGCCTCCCTCTGGGACCCCCCTGTGGGTTCGGAGTAAGAATTGACCCACCGCGTCTCCCTGCGCGATTCGTAAGAGGCGAATACATAGGGACACCGTGATTTGAGATTAGCGTTTACTCTAAACTGTTCTAGTGATTTTCTTGTCTCGAGGGATAGCCTTGAGAGAGAGAGAGAGAGAGAGAGAGAGAGAGAGAGAGAGAGAGAGAGAGAGAGAGAGAGAGAGAGAGAGAGAGTGAATGTCCGCTCCTTAGTGGATATCAGTTTCAAGAAGTTGTTTTATCAATGGAAGTCGAGAACTGATTGCACGTGTCCACCAGAACTTGTGAGTACTTTTGGTTCATATATTACTTCGGGACAATAGGAAAGCCCACCGCCCTTCAGTCACAAATTGTAGGCTGACATGAATGTTTAAGTTTGTCCCTATTGCAGTGAATTTGATTAAGTCACTATTTAGTTCTCATTAAAATCATCTTTGATGAAGATTGTGTTATGTCATGTCAATGTGGGATGTAAGAGAGAGAGAGAGAGAGAGAGAGAGAGAGAGAGAGAGAGAGAGAGAGAGTGAATTGCTTATTACCCCCTACACACACAAGCCGAAAGAATCAGCACGTGAATTGTGAGTGTGAAGGGAGGTGATACTGATATAACGGATTGCATCGAGCATCGTAGCCAAGATTTCAGTTTCATGCCTAACGACAGGGTTACTCAAATTTCAGTTTCAAAGCTCTTTGTTGCATACGCGACACAGATGACAATACTGGAACCAAATCTATGGTTCTTGTACCTTTGTTGAATATGACGACGGCAACGACGACGACGACGATGACGATGGTGATAGTGATGGTGGTGGTGGTGATGATGATGATGATGATGATGATGATGATGATGATGATGATGATGATGATGATGATGATGGTGATGGTGATTGGTGATTGGTGATGATCGATAATTGATGATTGATGATTGATGGGTGATGGTGATGGTGATGGTGATGGTGATGATTGATGATTGATGATTGATGATGATGATGATGATGATGATGATGATGATGATGATGATGATGATGATGATGATGATGATGATGATGATGATGATGATGATGATGGTGATGGGGAAAATTCTCGTTCTCCATCAATGAACTAAAGGTGTATTTATCGTAGCAGTGACTCTTCATATCCTTAGTATCATTGTCCATGTGAATGACGAGCGCTAGTTCACATACAGGAACGGTAGCACACGCAAACTTGGATCCAAGTTGTGTTCACATTCCGAGCACCGTCCGTCTCATGGTAAACAGTCTCGTTTGGTGAAGGGTACCTCACCAGATGCACACTATCCTTGCTTCTTTCTTTGTTGGTAACAGGGGCGCTGTTACTACGGGTTCTCTCGCAGTAAGCGTCTCTGGAAATAGATTCTCCTTTGTTATCCACACTGGGACTTTGTTCATTACTTTAAAAGTGAGTCTACTTTCCTTCTGAAAAGAGAGAGAGAGAGAGAGAGAGAGAGAGAGAGAGAGAGAGAGAGAGAGAGTGAGACAGAGAGTGAGAGAGAGAGCGAGAGAGAGAGCGAGAGAGAAAGACAAAGAGAGAGAGAAAGACAAAGGGAGAGAGAGAGAGAGAGAGAGAGAGAGAGAAAGACAAAGGGGGAGAGAGAGAGAGAGAGAGAGAGAGAGAGAGAGAGAGAGAGAGAGAGAGAGAGATCACAATTTCTGGTTTGTCCGTCAAGTCTACTCGACAATTGCAGGGTTCTGTCGCGTCAGCACTTCTGGACTTTATTTGTTTATGTTAATTAGATTTCTCCAGACATCATCCAACCTCGGAACGTCCCCAAAGAACGATACCGAACGAAGGCTACAACGGTGATAACAACCATCATCATCATCATCATCATCATCATCATCATCATCATCATCATCATCATCATCATCATCATCATCATCATCATCGTCGTCGTCGTCGTCGTCGTCTTCTTTATCAGCAACAGCAGCAGCAGTAGCAACAGCAGTAGCAGCAGCAGTAGCAGCAGCAGTAGCAGCAGCAGCAAGAGTAGTGTCGTCGTCGTCGTCGCCGTCATGGTCGGCGGCATCATTGCTGTTGTTTGCTTCATCATTGTCATCCTCGTCGTCGTCGATGCTGTACTTTGAGTGCGCTTAAGTCAGATGAGTACTCTCTCTCTCTCTCTCTCTCTCTCTCTCTCTCTCTCTCTCTCTCTCCCTCTCTCTCTCCTTCTCTCCCCCTCCCTCTCCCTCTCCCTCTCCCTCTCATCTCCTCTCTCTCTCTCTCCTTCTCACTCCCCTCCCCCCCCCTCGCCCTCCCCGCCATCTCTCTCTCTCTCGATCTCCTCTCTCTCTCTCTCTCTCTCTCTCTCTCTCTCTCTCTCTCTCTCTCTCTCTCTCCCTCTCCCTCTCTCACACACACACACACACACACACACACACACATACACACGCACACACACGCACAAACACACATACACAAACACACACATACACAAACACACACACAAACACATACACAAACACACACACACACATACACATACCACGCCCCCCACCCCCCACCTCCGCGACAACGTCAGCAGAGTCCGCACGCCCCTGGAGCAACACATATGCCCCAGGGGCAGGTTTCAAAATGCGAAGATCTCGGTAGATCTACGTAGATCTCGCCGAATGGGCAGTTTCATTCTTTGCTTGCTAGCGAGCCAATCGTAGACGAGCGTAGATTGAGCGAGGCAGCTTGAGAGGTGCCTAGCTTTTAAGATTCGAGACAAAAGTTCGTCGTGGATGCGTTGACCTGCATTCGATGTGTAAACTGTAGGAGGTTTCACGATCTATTAATGCATTCAACATACACCTTTGATAAATTAATGCTGTGCATGGCTTCTATTTTCTTTGGATGGGTTGCTAGTATCTCGAAATAGAGCGTTTTCTGAATGAACCGGCAACACGTCGGCCATTGAAATGTGGCTAGTTCACCTCTTGTCGTGACGTCTACGCATGCGCATTAGTTCGTCACGTTGGGTAGTTTCTTTTTTAGCTAGCTCTTACTGCGAAGCAAGATCTTGCGACCAAGATCGACTACCTATTTTGAAACCCGCCCCAGTGAGGGAGAGCCGCCACTAAGGGCACGTCGCGCTCTGTGTTGACCCGTTTGTTGCAGCGCACGCATATCCGCCAGCATCTCTGATGCATGCAAGGATTGGTCCGTACTTATTTCTCTAGGGCAGGCCTCAACAGCTCCATTAGCGGGTTAATCAGAAAGGAAACAGCCGCGGGCAGGATACGGAATATCGAATGGACCTCTAACGGAAGAACGTAGGATCCGTCCTGAAAACAGTCTCTTCGAATCGGTCACTCTTTCTGCCGAGAAAACAGACATGGAATCGGTGGACACTTCTGGAACAGGCTGATGAATGTCGATTTACTCTTGTGTGGTTGGAAAGGGATCCGGCTTTCTTCAGTTCCATCGGCACATTCTGAGGAATCGTAGGGCCACAGTGACTACGACAAGGCAGTCTCTGAACGTCGTCTGCACGATTGTAATCGCCTAGTCTGAATTTCTGTCCCGAAGCATACACGTACTTTATACCTATCAAAAGATGACGCTTTCGCTGATATCACCAAAGATTTCTGACAGGCACGCTCTAAATGCAACACCAACAATGACATGATTTTCCTGCCGTAGTGGAACCACGATCTTTGGGGGAACCTATTTCTTTGTTGTAACTAATGCTGATAAGGCTTCAACCAGGAGGTTTTTGCTTTTGATTGATGAACTTTGATATCTGGACATTGTCAGTACTGAGATGTAATTTTCGGAATATGCAGGATTTTGTTTCTCTTCGTTTTCGAAAAATCAACAACTCCTGGGCCATGCAACATTATTTTATGCTCAAATGTTCTCCCCATTTATTGATCAGAATAAAAAGTGAGTTGATGGAAAACGATTTTCAATGAGGTCTTCTCTTTTCAGTGCATGCACATTGCGCCATGGTAAAAAAGAGATGAAATGACATAACTCAATGCGAAATGGAAAAATATGAGGAAAAATTTGTTGAAAGAGATGATGGATTTTCGATTCAAAGAAAGGAAATTAAATAATAACCATTCAACGCGTGAGAAAGGTCAATAAAATTTTGAAAGAATGCAAAACTGACAGGCCATGCTTGTTGAGCCAGAAAATAAGGGAGGCAGCTCAAAAGCAGCAGGGTGACGTTAGGGTGGAGGAGGGGAAGGGGCAGACGGAGACGAAGGAGGGATTGGGTGTGGCTACAAGAGACGTCCGCTTCAGTGAGTTCAATTACTTTACTCAATGGTCTTGGGAAAAGCGGCTTCCGTGTTTTACGATTCATTTCACGGAGACTGGACACGGGCTTTCCCGGTCATGTCATGCGCACCTCGCAGACGAGGAGTGGAACAGGCGTAATGTCAACTTGTAGCATCGGCTATGCTTTATTTGCCTGATAATGTTATACATTTGCGAATTGGAAGAAAAAAACAGCAGCAGCCGAACCTCTCTTTTCTTGTTCATTTCATAACCTGCATTTTCTGTGTCACCTTCTTTGTCGACTGCTTGGTGTCGTGGTGTGGTGAGAACAGTCTTGAGCTGAACACCACCAAGACCCAGGAGATGATCGTCGACCTGAGGAAGAATCCCACCCCTATCGTTCCACTGATGATCGGCGGCCAGGCCATTGAGGTCGTGGACTGTTTCAAGTTCCTCGGCACGCTCATCTCCTCCGACCTCAGTTGGGGCAACAACATTGACGGCATCCATAAGAGTGCCCAGCAGCGGCTGTACTTCCTGAGGCAGCTCAAGAAGTTTGGACTGTCTCCGGAGATCATGCTCCAGTTCTACCGTGCTGTGGTGGAAAGTGTTCTTACCTTCTCCATCTGTGTGTGGTTCGGAGGGGCCACTCAACAGCAGAAAGACAAGCTGGAGCGTGTCGTGCACGCTGCTGGCAGGATCATTGGCCGTGATCTGCCCTCCCTAGCCTCTATCTACGCCCAGCGCATAGTGCGCAAGTCCCGTAAGATTGTGGCGGACCCCTCCCACCCTGCTTGTTCCCTCTTCCAGCTCCTTCCCTCTGGCCGTCGTTTCAGGTCCCTCAAAACGCGCACATGCCGTTTTCAGAACTCGTTCTTCCCCACGGCGGTGACGGAGCTCAACGCTGTCCAGAACCTCCCCAGGCAGCTTTGCCGCCGCTGATCCTGTCGGCGGTGCGCACACACTTCTCCACATCTATGACAGTGCCACTTTCTCTTTTGTGCTTCCTCTGGGTTATATGGACTGCTACTGAGTGTGGTTGGGGGTGGGGGGAGGGGTGGGGGAGGGGGTGGGGGTGGGGAAGGGTTGGTCTTCTTGTAGCTTTCACTTGCGCAGGGTTGTTTTTGTATTGTTCTATTGTATTCTTTTGTGTGGTGACGGGGGGTGGGATGGGGGTGGGGGGGTGGGGGGGTACGTCTTAGTGGTCTTGTCTCTGTTCATATGTATTATTTATTGACACTTAAAAGGGGGGTGGGTGGGTGGGTGTATTATCTTAGTTTGTTCCTCTTTTGTCAACAGTTCTTAAATAGTAACTTTAACTGTTCATTGTATATTGCCCCATTTACCAGTTAACCCTTTTGGTTTCAGGTGCAGTCTTATCTCTTGTCTGTGTGCAGCTGCGTGTGTGTCGTGAGTGAGGTACATCGGGAAATGTCCATGTTTTTTGCATAAACGGCGTGTTAGGGTGTGTAAGCGATGCGTGTATGGCTTTTTGTTTTGTTTCTTTTAGCCTTCATCACTTAGTTTTCCTCGTGCTCGTTTTCTAAATGATGTCACTTAGCGCAATAAATTACTGTGTACTGTGTACTGTGTAACATATGATGGTGATGCACGATGATGTAGCCCAAGATATTGATGATATGATTACATGTACTTGTCATTCTTCTCGGCTTTCGCGTTGGTAAAAAGGTTTTTTCTACAAATTACGCCTAATTTGCAAATCACATCACAGTGAAATGTTCTTAACATCCTGTTACATTTCATATCCTTTCTCAATCTAATTTGTGTGTTTTTTTAATCACGTATTTTCACAAGTTTATCATTTGCCTGTTTTCGTATTTTTCAAACATTTTGCCGCTCCCGTCTGCCTTGAAATTAATACAAATACATGGTTAAAAACCCTTATGTAAGATTTATATGTATACACGGGAGTATCGGTGATATACAGGTGTGTGTGTGTGTGTGTGTGTGTGTGTGTGTGTGTGTGTGTGTGTGTGTGTGTGTGGACACACGGGGGATCTAGACGGAGGTCTACGTGTGCATGGGAGTGTGTGTGGATGCGTATGGACACAGCTATATGAGTGCTGGCGAACACGAACTGTGACTCATGCTATCTATGGCACTTATGAATGGTGGTACTCCCGTGAGAGGGGAGACGGGTGAATGTGGGTCTCAGTGAGAGCGAGACCTTGGATACCAGTATGGATGTATGAATGTGTATAGGTATGAGTGCATGTGAAGCTGACCTCTTATGGAGAGCAGGCCTACTGGCATGGCTCCTCCTCCACACTTTCCCGCCTCACCCCCCCTCGCCCTCCTGCTACCCCCTCCCCTTTAACCCCTCCCCTTTAACCCCTCCCCTTTAACCCCTCCCCTTTAACCCCTCCCCTTTAACCCCTCCCCTTTAACCCCTCCCCTTTAACCCCTCCCCTTTAACCCCTCCCCTTTAACCCCTACCACCTTGTTGTTTACTCACCCCTACCACCTTGTTGTTTACTCACACCTCTTATTTTTTGCTTGAGCTGTATTCACTCCTCTGTGATGTTCCCTTTCCAGTGCCCTTGCGTACTTGAGCTCTGCTGAAGCCTCAGGGTTAGATATGTGGTGAGTTGTCAAACCCTTCAGTGTGCTCCTGAGGAAGGCGTATAGCCGAAAATTTGAAGCTAAGTAAAGGCTTGTTTGTTTGCTCGTTCGTTTGATCCTACTATACTATAAGCCGAACAAACGCGTTTCAACTCTGATCCAAGCCTTCTCTACTCTTCTCCTCTGTGGACGTTGTGCTGTTCAACTTGAGCACCGACATGACCCCCTTTGTATCCTTCCCAGGATCCAGTGCAACGTCCTCTTCCCTTGACAGAGACCTGCTTCTCCTGTCCAGGCAACGAGATAAGCTGATGAGGTTTAACTCTCACTGCTATTTCCTCTCCTCCTGTCTACACCACAATGTTATTCCTAAAGGAATGAAGTGCCGTTTTGGCATAGATGCCCTGCCCAAATGTGGTTAGCTGAAGGACACTATCCGAGACTTGATCCAGTGTACCAGCAAAAACATTCTTTTCCACTGCCATGCCACATCCAGCTCTCTTTTCAAGAGTGCGACACAACACGTCCACGAGACTCTCTTCAGACTACATCAACAGACAGACTTTCTGGAGTTTGAAAAGATTCTGGAGAACCACACAACCAAATGCCGCAACCTCACCAAAAACCTGAATCGTAAGAAGAAAAAGAAACTATGCTCACTACTCAAAACCAAGGACTTGGAGGGGCTCGAACATGACAGTGCACGTAACAAAAAGCGCCGGACCCTTCGCTTTATTTGAAGGACATCCACATGTGGCGGCCCATCCCCACGAGACGAGATACTGACTCCTAACCTAAGTCAGGTAGTGGTCAACCTGTCGTCCATGACCCTCACTGAATCTCAGCGCAGCGTACTGGCCCTGGGGCCCAAATTGTGCCCTACATCCCGCTCACTTGACCACCACCAGTTGACTGATGATATGCGGGAAGGATGCCGTCGGCTCCGCCTTAAAGAAATGTACTACCACCCTGACAAAACGAATAACGCCGATCCACCCAAGTTCTACAGAAGTACAGGCTACCAACCCCCTGTGGGAAGAGACCGTTCCCTGGATGTTTTCTGTGACACTCTACTGAGTCGGACCGATGCCTACAGGAAAACCCGGCAAACCAAGGACAACATGTGCAAGGACCAGAGGGCGGCTCTAGGTCAACTCAGAGAACTAATCCTCAACCGCACCATCCGCATCAGCTCGGCGGACAAGGGCGGTGCCGTCGTCATTCAAGACATGGAAGATTATCTGACAGAGGCGAACGCGCAGCTCAGCAACACAACCCACTATGTCAGAATAAATACTGATCCCACAATAATAATTGCCAAGCGGTCAAATGAACTGGTTGATGACCTCTTCCAAAAGGGCCACATTAGCGAGACGACACACCGCTGGGCCACTGTAGAACCCAAGAAAGCCAAGTGCCACCGATTCTACATGCTACCTAAAATCCATAAGTCCTCCACCAAACCACCCGGCCGACCCATTGTCTCTGGCACCCACGGCCCCACAGAGAACCTATCTAAGCTTGTGGATGATTGGCTACAAGATTATATCACTCTTCTACCCTCCTATATCAAAGATAGCAACCACATGCTGCAAATTTTGTCTCAATGGAATCTGGAGATTGGACCCTTTGACAAACAAACACGACTTGTCACCATTGATGTTCAAGCCCTCTACACCAATATCCCCCACAAAGAACTGGAAACTGCCCTACGGCACTTCTTGACCCGACACAGACTGCCCAATACCCCACCTGTCGACACCGTACTTCAGGTTACCAACCATGTCCTCTCTAACAACATCTTCACTTTTGATGGCCAATGCTTCCGACAGGTGATGGGAACTGCGATGGGAAGCCCGATGGCCCCGAGTGCAGCCTGTCTCTTTATGGGCTGGCTCGAAGACCATCTCCTAGCCACTAGCTCGGTGCCAGTTCCAGCAAAAACCTGGAGACGATACATTGATGACATTATCCTTCTGTGGACCCGCTCGGATGCCGAGCTGCAACAATTCTCGGAATTCCTCAACCAATTCCATCCATCCATCAAGTTCACCTTGAAGTCCCATGACCAAGCAGCACCCTTTCTGGACATCCTTATCACCATGCTAGATGGTTTCCTCCATACTGACCTTTACTCCAAACCCACTGATGTACATGCATATCTCCACAGTCTGTCCTCCCACATTTACCACGTCATCCGAAACCTCCCCTACAGCCTCTTCCTCCGTCTCCGCCGACTGTGCTCCAGCCCTGACACCTTCCGTCAGAGATGTGAAGCAAGGTCAAGTGACTATGTATGTTTTTGTACGCCTTGTCATCTACACCATCATGCCAAATTGGGTGTTGATTGACTTAATAGTCTCCGCGAAAAATCCAACGTTAAAGTTTTTTACGGACGACAGGACACCCGGCAGCCCGGCCGCCCGGACGGCCGCCCGGACGGCCACCCGGACGCCTAGACGGACGACACTGGTGACCTAGTATGAAAGTATAACATGTGTACTACAATGTTATGAAGTTTGGAAGAGTTATCTTCTATAGTTCAGGGTAAAGGTCACTTCAAAATATGTATACAATTCAACTTTAAAGACCTGTGACCTTTGCCCTATATACCATATATAGGTCAGGTATCCAATCTCAAAAACATCAGATAAAATTGGGAAAATGTGAATAATGGCTGTTTTTTAAGACATTTAGGCCCCTGCGACCTTGACCTTGAAGCAAGGTCAAGTCACTGTGTAGGTTTTTGTACGCCTTGTCATCCTACACCATCATGCCAAATTGGGTGTTGATAGACTTAATAGTCTCCGAGAAAAATCCAACGTAAATTTTTTTTACAGACGCCCAGACGCCCGGACGCCCGGACGCCCGGACACCCGGACGGACGAAAAGGGTGAGTACATAGACTCACTTTTGCTTCGCAAGTGAGTCAAAAATGTCTTCTTCTGTCATTAGGAAGAATGTGAACCATCAGCTCACATCGAGGGGTAAAAAAACCCCAACAAAGCAACTGTCTGAGCTTTTAGCATTATGTCCAAAAGGGAGTGTTTGGGACTCCACTGTACTACCACTGTTCCTGTGATTTAGGTTTGGATTTTGGATTGCTTGCATCTTAGTAAGCTCTTTTATATATTACAACCGAGTTCGTTGATTTTGTATATATGTGAATATGTTGATCTATAATAACGTATTGATGTGAATTTGTCATGTTGAACTTACCATTAACATATTTTACTGTGTTTTTTATTATTATAAGGGAATTATCTGATTTATATTGGTGTAATCTTACGTTTCGAGACATTTGTAACTTGCTGTGAAGCATCAGTGAATTTCCTTAATGATGAATTAAGGTAGTTTGTCTGCGGTAGGTTGAATCTCTCTCTCTCTCTCTCTCTCTCTCTCTCTCTCTCTCTCACACACACACACACACACACACACACACACACACACACACACACACACACACACACACGCGCACACACAAAACACGCTGCCCACACATTATCATTGGGACGGCCATCTGAGAACAGCAAAATGATATAGACTCAGATATTTACGTCACGTTTTTTCACCTACAATCTTGTTTTAGAAAGCTCGCGAACACGACACGCTTTCCTTCTCCACATTTCCCCAATCCCTACACCCCCTACCTCCGCCCACTCCATCAACCACCCTCGGAGTCTCAAACTGCGGAAACTATTTTCTTTGGAGCTTGAGAATTGTCAGTGGGTACGGACAGACTTGATACGCTTGTTTGCTATCAAACCCCTCGCTCTCTTGCATACACGAAACCTTATACCGGCGTCAGTGAAGCCTTCCTCTGAAGCTTTCCTCTTGTTGTTTTATTTCCAGAGGCGTCGAAAACGGAAAAAAGAGAAAGAACAGAGAAGTCACATGAACTGTCACATTTCAAACGAGAAGCTGCATCCTGCGAGCGAAGCCAGAAAGGGGAAAGGGTGCGGAAGGGCGAGGATGAAAGAGAATGGGTTGAAGGAGGGGATGGAAGCGAGTGGGTTGGAGGTGGGGATGGAAGAGAGTGGGTTGAAGGAGGGGATGGAAGAGAGTGGGTTTGAGGTGGCGATGGAAGAGAGTGGGTTTGAGGTGGGGATGGAAGAGAATGGGTTGGAGGTGGGGATGGAAGAGAGTGGGTTGGAGGTGGGGATGGAAGAGAATGGGTTGAAGGAGGGGATGGAAGAGAGTGGGTTTGAGGTGGCGATGGAAGAGAGTGGGTTTGAGGTGGGGATGGAAGAGAATGGGTTGGAGGTGGGGATGGAAGAGAGTGGGTTGGAGGTGGGGATGGAAGAGAATGGGTTGGAGGTGGGGATGGTTGAAAGCTGCGATGGAAGACAGTGTGTTGAAGGTGGGGTTGGAAGAGAGTGGGTTGAAAGTGGGGATGGAAGAGAGTGGGTTGGAGATGGGAATGAGAGAGAATGGGTTGAAAGTGGGGATGGAAGAGAGTGGGTTGGAAGTGGGGATGGAAGAGAGTGGGTTGGGGGTGGAGTTGGAAGAAAGTGGGTTGGAAGTAGGGATGGAAGACAGTAGGTTGGAGGTGGGGATGAGAGAGAGAGTGGGTTGGACGTGGGGATGGAAGACAGTGTGTTGAAGGTGGGGTTGGAAGAGAGTGTGTTGGAAGTGGGGATGGAAGAGAGTGGGTTGGAGGTGGGGATGGAAGAGAGTGGGTTGAAAGTGGGAATGGAAGAGACTGGGTTGAAAGCTGCGATGGAAGGCAGTGTGTTGGAGGTAAGGTTGGAAGAGAGTGGGTTGAAAGTGGGGATGGAAGAGAGTGGGTTGGAGGTGGGGTTGGAAGAGAGTGGGTTGGAGGTGGGGATGGCAGAGAGTGGGTTGGAAGTGGGAATGGAAGATAGTACGTTGGAGGTGGGGATGAGAGAGAGTGGGTTGGAGATGGGTTGGAAGAGAATTTGTTGGAAGTGGGGACGGGAGAGAGTGGGTTGGAGGTGAGGATGGAAGAGAGGGGGGGGGGGGGGGTTATTACCTCCGCCAGGGAGGTTGTATTTTTCCCTCGGTTAGTTAGATTACTTGTTCTTTCGTTCGTTATTAGGGAAAGTAACTCAAAACGTTCACGACGATGTTGAATACATTGTGTGCAAGGTAAGGGTGTCACGTATGCTGAAAACATTGTGTGCAAGGTAAGGGTGTCACGTATGCTGAATACATTGTGCGCAAGGTCAGGGTGTCACGTATGCTGAAAACACTGTGTGCAAGGTCAGGGTGTCACGTATGCTGAAAACACTGTGTGCAAGGTAAGGATGGCACGTATGCTGAAAACACTGTGTGCAAGGTAAGGGCGTCACGTATGCTGAATACATTGTGTGCAAGGTCAGGGCGTCACGTGTGCTGAATACATTGTGTGCAAGGTCAGTGTGTCACGTATGCTGAATACATTGTGTGCAAGGTCAGGGCGTCACGTATGCTGAATACATTGTGTGCAAGGTAAGAGTGTCACGTGTGCTGAATACATTGTGTGCAAGGTCAGGGTGTCACGTATGCTGGATACATTGTGTGCAAGGTCAGGGCGTCACGTATGCTGAATACATTGTGTGCAAGGTCAGGGTGTCACGTATGCTGAATACATTGTGTGCAAGGTCAGGGTGTCACGTATGCTGAATACATTGTGTGCAAGGTCAGGGTGTCACGTATGCTGAAAACATTGTGTGCAAGGTAAGGGTGTCACGTATGCTGAATACATTGTGTGCAAGGTCAGGGTGTCACGTATGCTGAATACATTGTGTGCAAGGTCAGGGTGTCACGTATGCTGAAAACACTGTGTGCAAGGTAAGGATGGCACGTATGCTGAATACATTGTGTGCAAGGTAAGGGTGTCACGTATGCTGAAAACACTGTGTGCAAGGTAAGGGTGTCACGTATGCTGAATACATTGTGTGCAAGGTCAGGGTGTCACGTATGCTGAATACATTGTGTGCAAGGTCAGGGTGTCACGTATGCTGAATACATTGTGTGCAAGGTCAGGGTGTCACGTATGCTGAATACATTGTGTTCAAGGTCAGGGTGTCACGTATGCTGAAAACATTGTGTGCAAGGTAAGGGTGTCACGTATGCTGAATACATTGTGTGCAAGGTCAGGGTGTCACGTATGCTGAATACATTGTGTGCAAGGTCAGGGTGTCACGTATGCTGAATACATTGTGTGCAAGGTAAGAGTGCCATGTATGCTGAATACATTGTGTGCAAGGTAAGGGTGTCACGTATGCTGAAAACATTGTGTGCAAGGTAAGGGTGTCACGTATGCTGAATACATTGTGTGCAAGGTCAGGGTGTCACGTATGCTGAATACATTGTGTGCATTGTCAGGGTGTCACGTATGCTGAATACATTGTGTGCAAGGTAAGGGTGTCACGTATGCTGAATACATTGTGTGCAAGGTAAGAGTGTCACGTATGCTGAAAACACTGTGTGCAAGGTAAGGGTGTCACGTATGCTGAATACATTGTGTGCAAGATAAGGATGTCACGTATGCTGAATACATTGCGTGCAAGGTAAGAGTGTCACGTATGCTGAAAACACTGTGTGCAAGGTAATGATGTCACGTATGCTGAATACATTGTGTGCAAGGTCAGGGTGTCACGTATGCTGAATACATTGTGGGCAAGGTAAGGGTGTCACGTATGCTGAATACTTTGTGTGCAAGGTAAGGGTGGCACGTATGCTGAAAACACTGTGTTCAAGGTAAGGGTGTCACGTATGCTGAATACATTGTGTGCAAGGTCAGGGTGTCACGTATGCTGAATACATTGTGTGCAAGGTCAGGGTGTCACGTATGCTGAATACATTGTGTGCAAGATAAGGGTGTCATGTATGCTGAATACATTGTGTTCAAGGTCAGGGTGTCACGTATGCTGAATACATTGTGTGCAAGGTCAGGGTGTCACGTATGCTGAAAACACTGTGTGCAAGGTAAGAGTGTCACGTATGCTGACAACACTGTGTGCAAGGTAAGAGTGTCACGTATGCTGAAAACACTGTGTGCAAGGTAAGGGTGTCACGTATGCTGAATACATTGTGTGCAAAATAAGAGTGTCACGTATGCTGAATACATTGTCAGACCTGCCAAGTGCTACGCTTTAGGCGTAGCATGCTACGCTTTCGACAAGCTGGCTACGCTGCTACGCTCGTCCGTAAAAACTACGCTTTTCCCGCGTGCTCGAATTTTTGACTGTGAAGGAGAATCTCCCCCCCCCCCGCTTTCACGCCGCTGGTTCAGCTTATCGCGCCGCCTTCACAGCCTCATCTCCCCCCCCCCCCCCCCCCCAACCTCCGCTACGCCTATTTCTTCAATGCTACTCCAAATAGCTCTGGATGCTACTCTTTGGCATGATGGTGGGTTGGCAGGTCTGCATTGTGTGAAAGGTAAGGGCGTCACGTATGCTGAATACATTGTGTGCAAGGTCAGGGCGTCACGTGTGCTGAATACATTGTGTGCAAGGTCAGTGTGTCACGTATGCTGAATACATTGTGTGCAAGGTCAGGGCGTCACGTATGCTGAATACATTGTGTGCAAGGTAAGAGTGTCACGTGTGCTGAATACATTGTGTGCAAGGTCAGGGTGTCACGTATGCTGGATACATTGTGTGCAAGGTCAGGGCGTCACGTATGCTGAATACATTGTGTGCAAGGTCAGGGTGTCACGTATGCTGAATACATTGTGTGCAAGGTCAGGGTGTCACGTATGCTGAAAACATTGTGTGCAAGGTAAGAGTGTCACCTATGCTGAATACATTGTGTGCAAGGTAAGGGTGTCACGTATGCTGAAAACAATGTGTGCATTGTCAGGGTGTCACGTATGCTGAATGCATTGTGTTCAAGGTCAGGGTGTCACGTATGCTGAATACATCGTGTGCAAGATAAGGGTGTCACGTGTGCTGAATACATTGTGTGAAAGATAAGAGTGTCACGTATGCTGAAAACATTGTGTGCAAGGTCAGGGTGTCACGTATACTGAATACATTGTGTGAAAGATAAGAGTGTCACGTATGCTGAATACATTGTGTTCAAGGTCAGGGTGTCACGTATGCTGAATACATTGTGTTCAAGGTCAGGGTGTCACGTATGCTGAATACATTGTGTGCAAGGTCAAGGTGTCACGTGTGCTGAATACATTATGTGCAAGGTCAGGGTGTCACACATGGAACTATCCATTACAATTTGGGAGATTGTCTGTCATCCCTTTTGGAACTACAACCATAAACAGGAATGTCATCCACCAAGGCCTAGTGAAGCACCGTGGCCGCAAGGTGGCCTATTTTCAGCCTCCCCCTAACCTTGTGCAAGATCATGACTCCAGCATGACTCCAGTACGACTCCACCGTGACTCCAGCATGACTCCAGCATGACCAGCGTGACTCCAGCATGACTTCAGCGTGACTCCAGCATGACTCCAGCAAGACTCCAGCATGACTCCACCGTGACTCCAGCATGACTCCAGCATGACCAGCGTGACTTCAGCATGACTCCAGCGTGACTCCAGCGTGACTCCAGCGTGACTCCAGCATGACCAGCGTGACTCCAGCGTGACTCCAGCATGACTCCAGTGTGACTCCAGCATGACTCCAGCATGACTCCAGCATGAGAGGTCGAACGAGCGGGTGTGAATGTCGTCTGCTACAGTGATGTTCAGCGGTGATACCCCCACCACTGTGGATGCCTTGGTGGAGGTCTGCGCTCGCCTAGTGCTGTCCAGTTGGGTTCATTATCTCTGTGCGCCCCATACACCGCAGCCTGTTGCTGATGCCAGAAAGGAACACAACAGCGGTTTAGTGGCACTTCTGGATTTCCAAAATAATTTTTCTTTACTCACTTCAGTTCCACAATGATAGTTTCTTCTGCTTTTTAAAATTTGAAGTCAGGATCATGAACAGATTTCATTTCTAAAGTGATCAGATTCTTGTGACAACACTGCTTTGATTGCAATTCTAACTTTGCTCCCCGTTTTTCCTGTCACACAAGCAGCCGTAATTCTATCATCTAATAGCTCTGCTCTGTCAACTTATTTTCTCGTACCACAAAACAGGTAATAAGTTGCTTTAAACAAATTATTGGAATTATTTGAAACCCGAGCATTTCAATTTTTAATGGTACAAAAAGCGTACTTGTACCACGAGAATTCTGGAAGTTGCAACTATTTGAATAAACACTGCAATGAAGCGCAAAGTTGGAGAAAATTACTACACAAATGCTAGTGGGGCGTCACTGATTGATCCAGCTTCAAAATATCTTTTTGTCACAAATTTGTTTTCTATTCCTAGGCGGACAACGCTAAGCGTAAAATTCCACAACAGGAAAAGAATAGAGATCTGTCTTTGCAGTGATATTTGCTACTTTCATATCCTAGACCGTAGAATATCCTAAAATGTAGAGCGTGACCTACTTGCATATTATTAAAATGACGGGTTCACTCGCCAAATCTTGTGATTGGACAATTCCCCCGCAGAGATGACTTTCCCCCGCCTACTCTTGTTATCTTAACTGTGATTAGCCGGTTGTAACGGTGAGCGTTTTATGAAATCTGGGACCCAAAGATTTTTGTCTTTGCTGCGTGTGATTACGCAAACATTTATAGAGGAAAGTACCATTTGATCGGGTAATAAGGTGAAAGAAAACGATGAAAACCCATATTTCGTCATGTTAATAATATGCAAGTAGGCCACGCTCTCGCTTTAGGATACTCTACGGTCTAGGATATGACACTACGACGGTATGAGTAGAAACCCAAGGGAAAAGTCCCATTTGGACTAATAGTTGGGCTAAAAACAGTTATTGAGGGGGGGGGGGGGGGGGGGGGGTCATCTGCTGATATACATACTCAGTCGGCAATAGATCGATTCTGGAGAGGTATTAGAGGCCGAAAATACCAAAAACAAAAAATGCATCTGGTTGACCTCAACTGTATTGGCTGTATATCTGAAACGATCAGTACGATTTAGGAACCGTCTTGTAATGCTCCGTTACATTGCCTTCTCAATGCCGGGTATAAAGACTGTGTCATCTTTTCTCCAACGAATTAACCCGAGCTGATTTTCGTTTCTCGTGCATCTATGCCCTCGTGTGAATGTCTACTTTAGCCGACTTTTGAAGAGATGAATGCCTGCTCTATCATGGGGAGTAAAAAAATATTGCCATCTACGTTATTGTTTAGAGTCAGCTGCATTACTTCTTCCAAATCTTCAGAGAAAGAGAGAGAGAGAGAGAGAGAGAGAGAGAGAGAGAGAGAATGTTGTAACTAGCGCCAGCAAGCCTAGCATCCACGGCCTCTCATTATTATAATTGCAATAGTTGTGGGAGAAGACAAAATCCCATTGAACTTCAGCACCTTGAGATATGTTTCCAAGTAACACACTCCGATACTCCTCTCTACTCAGCGATGAGTGGGCATGATTTCCTGGCTGATCTCGAACGTCCTCGTACTCCTGATGACGGCAACCCATATATTGGGCGTGGACTGTTGCAAGGGCAGGAATGAAATATAATCCACGAGACCACACTTATCCTTGCCCGCTGCATGATCATGAATACGAAATGGATCATGATGAGAAAACCAATACTCTCCAGTGACATCTTTGACTGCTAAGAGTCGGTCCTGGCTGACCTACTGGGTGAGGCCCGGAAATCCTGGCGTTCTCGCTCTTGAAATGGACATCCAACCTTCCCAACCGCAAGTTTTAGACGACGTTGGTGCAGTGTCCATGCGTGTGTCGCCTCTATTGTCTTGATAGAATAATTCAGGGAAGTTGATGTCATTATTTTAGTAGGAAAGGAAGAAAATACTTCACTCGGTTTTGCTGCCTGGACGGCTTATGCTGTTTGCAGTTTGCGAGATGATGAAACATAGACATGCTGATAAATGGACAAACCCTGACTACCACCTGGAAATTAGATTTTGCTCCGCAAATAGTCGCATTTTCTCAAACGGTTTTGGTATGTGCCAAGTAAAAGCTGCAATGGTCTTTCAGTGCGAGTTTTGTTGTTATTTATGGCACCGTGAAAAGATCGGTCTGACGTTCGTTTCGTCCAAAATTAGTGGAGATTGGAGCTTGCAGGCTGGTTGGTACCTTTGCTGCCACGTATTGTGTTCCCCTTAAAGATCTTCCTACAGCATGGATAGTAAGCCTATTTAGTTTGGCTTTGAGGCCTTAAAATCCGTCTTCTGGAAAAAATGTGTGAGACTTCGTATGTTAGCTAGTATGCCAGCTCGTCTCTGCAGGAGAAATCGTCTGACCGATCTCATTTTGTTCTGGTTCCGTATTGCTTCCAACCTGTGCTGTGGAAGGAATGTATTGCCGCCTTCAGTGAAGATCGCAACTCTTCTTGACATCAAAATATGCCATTGTGGCAATTTTTGTCTTCTTAGGGAAAATACTTCTCTCTCTGTCTGCACCATACACGAGTAAACGACACGACGGTGACTGACACAAGGACAGTCTGACCTTCCTGGCATTGACAGTCCTGATCCATTTTGTCCCTGGGTCAAAGCACGGATGAGCTGACCCTGGAAGCTTGTCGATTTAATTATAGCCTTGTGGGTGTCTGCAGCTTGATGCCCATGTGGTCCGATCTTCTCATCTCCGACTCCGCTTCCCGAGATAATAACTGTAATCAAAGACCGAACGGGAATCACTAGATTTAGAGGAAACATCTACCTCGACTGCACCGTGCCTGTCGATGTCAGGGCATGGAGATTTTAATGGCCTATGGAAGATTTCTCCTTATGGGAGGCAGCCGATGGAGTCTATCTGTCTGTCTGTCTGCCTTCCTTCGTCATTTTACGTTCGAGCTCAGTGCCTTTGTTATTACGCTGAAGCACGATAGTCCATCCCCGGGTTCCGTTGTAGAGCACGTAGAGCAGTTTTGTTCTACTACGATTACCCATCAGGCAGAGCATATTTGATTGCTTCGTTCTTTTATGACTTTAAAAGCACGTCAAAATTGAAAATAGAGGTTTTTGGAGGCCCTCTTTGAATACACGAATCCCCAAAATAATTTCACATATCTTTTTATCCCTCTTGATCAAAGAGACGGCTCAATAAAAAAGCATTGGAGGTCGATTATCATTGATAAAAAAAGAGGGATAATCATCATCAGTTGTGACGAATCCCTTTTCCCACCTTTTATTGTTTTAATAATTTTTAGTGTGTCTTAAAAACTGAAGTCTTTAGTCTCGTAACTGAGAAATCTGCCCCCACAGATTTTAGTCTCAGGGAATCTTGGCGTGTCCTTGACACCTTTAGCCTGTTTGTCAGGGTCGCACATGGCCCTGTTTTGCAGACCCAGCATTTTCGCCTGAGAGATGGCGTGGCCTTGAATATATATTTAGATGTTTTCCAGGCTGGTATGGCCTTGACCTCCTGGTGTTTTTCTGCAAACTCAGCAATTAGCTGAGAGTTTGGCGCATGTGTAGAAATGTTTTTATGCTTTCTACAAAACCACTGAGTGCCCCCAAAAACGTTAGTTAGCAGGAGGAAAGGGTGTGGAACAGGCGCTCTTCCACAACAAAGCTACTCCGTGTCACTCCCAGGGCACGTTAAAAGAAGATTGGTACCTAAGCCCCATCCCTGTTGCCCAAAAGAAAGAAAACTGGGCCTTGTTTGGTTTAGTACGATCCAGTAGCACTTGGATGTGCTGTTGTCAACAAAGGGAATAATTCCCACTGTGAAATCAAGTCTAGGGAGAGTCCGCACTCCCGGTCTACCCAGCTGACCCACCCGCCAGCTTGCCTCTCCCTTCCCGGCCTGTCCACGCTGGAATCAGAGTTGCCGACAACAGGCCGGCTCGCCTACTCAGCACGCTCAAAAAATTCGTCTGCTTTAGCGCTGTGTTGTGTGTTTGTGTATGCCCTTTGCCCAAGTGTGCATAGGAGCAGTGGTTAATAGCCTTTCTTTCTCGCTCAACAGAGCGAGAACGCGAATGAATGGGCTGTGAGTCCTCAAGGTTAATTATGAGATTCATCGCTGGACTGGTCTACTAAGGTACAGTGAATATATGCACGCTGAACTGTCTTTGAATCTACAAATTGAACTGTTGAACTCTCTACTCAAAAGAAATATTAGTATTCAGTCAGTTGATTTGAAAGCCACAAAGGGGCGATTACTTGGTTATTTGTTCACTTGATTACTAAACTTCCTTCTTAATTATCAATCCTGTGTTCTTTTGCGTCATTGCATGAGTATGAAAGAAAGTTAAGCTGTTGCCTTCCTCCTCCACACGTATTAACCCCTAGACAAGCGCAGATTGCGCCGAGCATGTGTTCTCCATAAACCCAGGGGGAGGATCGTAACACCAGTCATAAAGGAGAGTAAAGGAAAATCTCCAAATGTGCAAAGTCTGCTACTTCGTTACAGTCACGGGTATAAATGCCGACGTTTACTACAGACATCAAACCTTGATATACAAACCAATCTGCCATGGTGATGAGAGCACTAAAATGTGAAATTATTCACAATTTGAAAGCTATCGGCACATCTGCCACTTTCATGGCATTAAACTTTACTGCTTGAAGCATAGTTACCTTACAAGTCCGTGAAATGACTCCATTTAACTCGATGTTGAATATGAGGAAATCAAATGCGTCTATGGGTGCTGTATTTTTATCAATGCTAGGCACAGCAGGTGTCGCACTCTAGTGTGAAGCAGTTAGAGCGCTTCAACTTCTAAGATGCTCCTGCTGCTGTGCGACCTTGACAGGAAGGTAACCTCTGCTACGGGGTGAAAGGTCACTGCAGGAAAATGTATCGTTGTCTCTTCGATCAAGAGGGATAAAACTAATTTGAAATCATTGTGTGACTTCACATCCAAAGAGGACCTCCAAAAACCTCTACTTTTAATGACCACGTGCTTTTTAAGTCACAAAGAGAACGAACCAAACAGAACAACTTTGCCTGCTGGGTAATCCTAGTAGAATAGAGCTACTCTACGTTTTCTCTACAAAGGAACGCGGGGCATGTCTACGATGTCGTTCTCTGACATTTCTTCATAGTGCCTTGCGCTTCTCAAGTTTATTGGCACAAATTACTCCCGGACGGCGTCTTCAGCAGCAAACGGCAAAGTTGACACAGACTAAGCTAAGCTTAGGCACGTCTAGTCCGATAGCACTGGCGATTAAGCATGTTGCACAGGGTTGACCAGCGCACGTTTCCCATCATGCTGTCACGTATCACTGGACTGCCCTATTCTTGTTTGACCCTGAACAGCTTTTGGACCTAAAAATGTGATGTTGGCAGATCGCCGATTTACGTCAATCGCCGACCATTTCGGTGGGTTTGTTTTTGATTGAAACTGTCCTGGAGGGCATTCTTTGACTAAACTATGAGCTACGTATGGCCAAAACCAACCTCCCAAACGAACAATTTTCATAAAAATGTTCAAAAATGATATTTTTTCACCAAGTGCAGCTTCAAACTTTGGCTAATACTCACCCAAATTTTTGCTTCGTGTTTTGGTCTGGTATATTTCCCAAACTGATTTCAGTGGTAAGAAGTTTAACTTTAACACCTCATTGAATATGCATGAAATTGAAATAACAGTATATCAGTATCTACTCGAACATTTTGCAAATTGTTTCGAACCTGTTTTCTTCATTCCCCAAGAAAGTGGCATTTAAAAAAGCCATTGCCTATATGTTAGGAAAAAGCTCTGAGAAATCTAGGGCAATGGAATGGGAAAAACTGGGCACTGACCCCCATTCCTGGGGAATGGCAGTCAGAGGAACAGCGTTTGCTTGTCCTTCACAACGAAAGGCGTGTGTGAAAAGAAAATGATACAAATCAGCGCCCGTTGAGTTGGATATAGCTTGTCTGCTCTCGTTGCATCAGAACAGTTTGAACGTCTACCTCATTTTCGACGTCGCCAACATCCTCGTCGAAATCGGCGGACTATCATGCTCTGTGCTTAAAATTTGCTATGACAGCTTTGAGCATGACCAATTTCACTTGAGGAAAGAGGTCAGTCGACATGGATGCTGTTGTGGGCGTTGTGGCGCACTGCAATATCACATTCTCGTTACCCAGGTCTCTTCTGTCGTCGTCGCAATCATCATTCCGTTCGTTCCGCCATTGCCAAGCGGACCCCGAAAATTCCAAGTGGAAAACATTGCAACTGAAGTTGTTTAGCCATATTCAGTTCTCGCTTTTAGCCAGGATGCTCTACGGACGCGGTTGCACTGGTAAGCCGAGCCGATATAACACATTCAAAATAGCCACCGTGACAACAACAGTGCGTTGCCTTAAGACACACTGCGTAAACTTTAAAGCCCGTTTTTTCTTAGTGTCAATACAGGGGGGTACATGTCTTCAGTAGCTCACAGCTTTGTCACTATTTCTTCTATGTTCAGGCATTTTAAATCCTTAAAAACAATTTCTCTACATGATGACCAAATGCATATAGCTCAGAATTCTCAAAAGTGTACATCTATCTCGTCATATTGTGGATGGTTTATCTAACCCTGTGAAACTGTTCGAGAAGAATGGATGGTTATTAGACCTAACTCAGCAATATACTGCACGCATACAGAGATTGCCTTCCCTCATCCCCGACAACCCATCCCCAGCCCTTCCATCCCCCTGTGGGTTGGAGGTAAAAATTGACCCACCGCGTCTGCCTACGCGATTCGTAAGAGATGAATAACTAGGGCAATTGTGACTTGACCTACCCTGACGCACCAATTCGTGCCATTGTTCGTGATCGGTGGCTTTACGTAGCCTACAAAGGCTGATGGGCCGTGAAAGTTCATTCATTTTTACCAGATCTAAAAGTGTGTACGTGATCAATAGCCTTGAATAGCCTTCAAAGGCTGAGAGACCGCAAAACCCCATCTACTAATCCATCCCCGGCCTTTCTCTTCCTTCTCCTGCCCCCTTCTCTTCCTCGATGAAGGGATTCATATTCGAGGGCCATTGTTGATATCAGCAGCTCAGAGATTTTTGATGAGCATAATTTGTGTGGCAAGTGGTCACAAGCCAAAGGCAGATGCTGATATTAAAAATAGAAGAGTAACATACGGCCCAAACCGCTTGATGTCCCATGTATCAGCTGGAGCCCCTGGCAGCTGGACTTTCGGGGTGTGCTCCAGTAGTTCAGCCAGGGGCAGCCACAAGCTGCCAAAGAGGCTACCGGGGCACATCGGTAGAGCTAGATCATCCTGATGCAGACTTGCGTTCACGCCAACCTGGAAGGTCAAACCCGACCCACGCGCAACAACAACCAAAAAGGGAGGTCGTCATTCGCCATATCCACTCCCATGAACTTCATTTCACGACTTCACTAATCACACAGCAAAATTAACGTCGCTGTTAAGCTGTAGTCGATGTCTCACTGCAGTCGCTGTTATGCTGTAGTCGTTGTCACGCTGTAGTCGCTGTCACGCTGTAGTCACTGTCACGCTGAAGTCGCTGTCTTGCTATAGTCACTATCACCCTGTAGTCGCCGTCCCGCTGTAGTCGCTGTCACGCTGAAGTCGTGGTCACGATGTAGTTGCTGCCTAGCTGTATCCGTTGTCAAGCCGTAGTCGCTGTCATGCTGAAGTAGCTATCACGCTGTAGTCATCGTAACGCTGTAACGCTGTAGTTGCTGTCACGCTGAAAGGGCCATCACGCTGTAGTCATCGTAACGCTGTTACGCTGTAGTTGCTGCACGCTGAAGTCGCCATCATGCTGTAGTCACTGTCACGCTCTTGTCGTCACTGTCATGCAGTAGCCGCTGTCACACTGGTCGCTGTCAAGCTGTAATTGCTGTCATGCTGGAAACATTATTACCATCAGCTACATTCCGCCTCGCCTCATGGAAGTAGTGAGGGAACACATGGAAGTAGTGGGAAAACTCATGGAAGTAGTGGGGAAAATCATGGAAGTAGTGGGAAAACTCATGAAAGTAGTGGGAAAACTCATGAAAGTAGTGGGGAAACTCATGGAAGTAGTGGGAAAACTTAAGGACGTAATAGGAAAACTCATGGAAATAGTGGGATAACTCATGGACGTAATGGGAAAACACATGGAAGTACTGGGAAAACTCATGGAAGTAGTAGGGAAACTCATGGAAGTAGTAAGACAACTCATTGTAGTAGTAGGGAAATTCATGGAAGTAGTGGGAAAACTCATGGAAGTAGTGGGAATACGCATGGAAGTAGTGGGGAAACCCATGGAAGTACTGGGAAAACTCATGGACGTAGTGGGAAAACTCATGGAAGTAGTGAGAAAACTCATGGAAGTAATGGGAAAACTCATGGACGTAGTCGGAAAACTTAAGGACGTGATAGGAAAACTCATGGAAGTAGTGGGGAAACTCATGGAAGTAATAAGAACACTCTTAGAACCAGTGGAAAAACGGAAGGACGTAATGGGAAAACTCATGGAAGTAGTGGGGAAACTCATGGAAGTAGTGGGAAAACTCATGGAGGTAGTGAGAAAACGCATGGAAGTAGTAGGGAAACTCATGGAAGTACTGGGAAAACTCATGGAAGTATTGGGGAAAGTCATGGAGGTAGTGGAAAAACTTAAGGACGTGATAGGAAAACTCATGGAAGTAGTGGAAAAACTCATGGAAGTAGTGGGAAAACTCATGGAAGTAGCAGGGAAACTCATGGAAGTAGTGGGGAAACTCATGGAAGTAGTGGGAAAACTCATGGAAGTAGTGGGAAAACTTATGGAAGTAGTGGGAAAACTCATGGAAGTAGTGGGAAAACTCATGGAAGTAGTGGGGAAACTCATGAAAGTAGTGCAAAAACTCATGGACGTAGTAGGAAAACTCATGGAAGTAGTGGGGAAACTCATGGAAGTAGTGGGAAAACTCATGGAAGTAGTGGGAAAACTCATGGAAGTAGTGGGGAAACTCATGGAAGTAGTGGGAAAACTCATGGAAGTAGTGGGAAAACTCATGGAAGTAGTGGGAAAACTCATGGAAGTAGTGGGAAAACTCATGGAAGTAGTGGGAAAACTCATGGAAGTAGTGGGAAAACTCATGGAAGTAGTGGGAAAACTCATGGAAGTAGTAGGGAAACTCATGGAAGTAGTGGAGAAACTCATGGAAGTGCTGGGAAAACTCATGGAAGTAGTGGGAAAACTCATGGAAGTAGTGGAAAACTCATGGAAGTAGTGGGAAAACTCATGGAAGTAGTGGGAAAACTCATGGAAGTTCTGGGATTACTCATGGAAATAGTGAGAAAACTCATGGAAACAGTTGAAAACTCATGAAAATTGTGGGAAAACTCACGGAAGTAGTGGGAAAACTCATGGAAGTAGTGGGAAAACTCATGGAAGTAGTGGGAAAACTCATGGAAGTAGTGGGAAAACTCATGGAAGTAGTGGGAAACTCATGGAAGTAGTGGGAAAACTCATGGAAGTAGTGGGGAAACTCATGGAAGTAGTGGGGAAACTCATGGAAGTAGTGGGGAAACTCATGGAAGTAGTGGGGAAACTCATGGAAGTAGTGGGAAACTCATGGGAGTAGTGGGGAAACTCATGAATGTAGTGGGGAAACTCATGGAAGTAGTGGGGAAACTCATGGAAGTAGTGGGGAAACTCATGGAAGTAGTGGGGAAACTCATGGAAGTAGTGGGAAAACTCATGGAAGTAGTGGGAAAACTCATGGAAGTAGTGGGAAAACTCATGGAAGTAGTGGGGAAACTCATGGAAGTAGTGGGAAAACTCATGGAAGTAGTGGGAAAACTCATGGAAGTACTGGGGAAAACTCATGGAAGTAGTGGGGAAACTCAGGAAGTAGTGGGAAACTCATGGAAGTAGTGGGAAAACTCATGGAAGTAGTGGGAAAACTCATGGAAGTAGTGGGAAAACTCATGGAAGTAGTGGGAAACTCATGGAAGTAGTGGGAAAACTCATGGAAGTAGTGGGAAAACTCATGGAATGTAGTGGGAAAACTCATGGAAGTAGTGGGAAAACTCATGGAAGTAGTGGGAAAACTCATGGAAGTAGTGGGAAAACTCATGGAAGTAGTGGGAAAACTCATGGAAGTAGTGGGAAAACTCATGGAAGTAGTGGGAAAACTCATGGAAGTAGTGGGAAAACTCATGGAAGTAGTGGGAAAACTCATGGAAGTAGTGGGAAAACTCATGGAAGTAGTGGGAAAACTCATGGAAGTAGTGGGAAAACTCATGGAAGTAGTGGGAAAACTCATGGAAGTAGTGGGAAAACTCATGGAAGTAGTGGGAAAACTCATGGAAGTAGTGGGAAAACTCATGGAAGTAGTGGGAAAACTCATGGAAGTAGTGGGAAAACTCATGGAAGTAGTGGGAAAACTCATGGAAGTAGTGGGAAAACTCATGGAAGTAGTGGGAAAACTCATGGAAGTAGTGGAAAACTCATGGAAGTAGTGGGAAAACTCATGGAAGTAGTGGGAAAACTCATGGAAGTAGTGGGAAAACTCATGGAAGTAGTGGGAAAACTCATGGAAGTAGTGGAAAAACTCATGGAAGTAGTGGGAAAACTCATGGAAGTAGTGGGAAAACTCATGGAAGTAGTGGGAAAACTCATGGAAGTAGTGGGAAAACTCATGGAAGTAGTGGGAAAACTCATGGAAGTAGTGGGAAAACTCATGGAAGTAGTGGGAAAACTCATGGAAGTAGTGGGAAAAACCATGGAAGTAGTGGGAAAACTCATGGAAGTAGTGGGAAAACTCATGGAAGTAGTGGGAAAACTCATGGAAGTAGTGGGAAAACTCATGGAAGTAGTGGGAAAACTCATGGAAGTAGTGGGAAAACTCATGGAAGTAGTGCAAAAACTCATGGAAGTAGTGGGAAAACTAATGGAATGTCGCGTTTATCTAGACTGGCTAATGATAGATCTCCCCTCAAGGAACGACGTAGTCGTCCAAGAGAGGAAGACCTTTAGATAAACAATGGTTTACAACTAAACCTAACCACATCTCCTTGGGGGGACACCACAAAACATCAAACAATGTCAACAAAAACAAGTGAATAAAGACCACTGAATCAGGTTGAAAATAAATAATTCAAGTTTAATCAAAAACAAACTCCACTCCGCGGCACAGGGCCCGCAGAGGTAAGAGCAGTCAGGTGATTAAATGCAATGAAAAAGAAATCAAAACAAAGGCAGGCAGCGGAGCAAGATGGTGACACTTCCGCTACCCGGAAACAGGGGGGAAAAATCTACAACAACAAACTGGCATCAAAAAGAGCAAACAAATCCAAGCAGAAAAAAGCATACACAAGGAAGCAGTACCTAGTCACCGGTGACTACTGGCTAACAATGTGTAATGAAAACTTCACTCTTCCATATAAACACCAGAAACCGGAATTTATTAAAAATGCGGTTCTGATAATAAACAAACACCTCCTTCAACCACTCGTTCAAATGCTCATGGCAATAACGAGATAAATCTCCCAACAGAGATTCAAAGTCTTTCACTCCCACAGTGATTCAAAACGTAAACAACCCTCGACTCTCAAACATTCTCCAATTCCACCACAACACATTTAACAACCCACGTTAAATGGAAATTTCCCAAACTCCTCCTTGAAATCCTAGAACATTGGAACAAATCCCCACAGAAAGATTTTTCCCCGTTCTTACAAACAGTCTCCAGCAGTTAAGTTACTCTGAACAAAACCCCACGACAATACCACTTCACTGTCTGCATAACAATGAGCTCAGACCCCGTTAGCTCCACCCCCTCTTCCCCTTGATGACGTATTTCCGCCCACCACTCGCATCAATGGAAAAACACACAGAGGCAAATCAGACACACGCGCAGACACTCTCGCGCGTCCCTTTCTCGTTCAACAAAACCAGTACGACACAAGCTCCCGTGAGCTACAAACCAGATGCCATAGACACGAAGAAAGGTGAAAAGGTTTCAGCTTACCCTTTTCTGCAGTCCCGGACTGTTCATAGTCCAGAAAACTCTAATCCCGACATAGCATTAACCGACCCAACACAAGTCAGAACCACACTGACTCTAACCAACCAAACTTCCCAGAGAATTGCACACGACTTACTACCCCTTCCCCTCCTTTCAGTCCGTCAAAAGTACAACTGTCCCAAGCCCGTGCTTAGACAAGTCTAGAAGAAAAGTTCCTCACAGAAAGTTCCCGGTAGTATAGCGTAGACAGACGCCTCCAAGCGTCCCGGTGTCATGGCGACAGGTAGGCCCTCCCTCGCCTCGCTCCTGTCCAGAAGTATCACTGACTAGCGAGCTCCGCGCTCACCCCCCAAGTCAGTAAAGTTCGGAAAGTCCGTCCGAACTGCAGCAGGAATCCCCCGGTCATCTGTGCTAGTGCGAAATAATTTCATCCTACTAGAAGATCAGTCCATTCATCGCACTACATCACGTTGTATATCTCTCCTACAACCAAATGGCTGCGCGTTGCACCGCCTCACGTGAGTGCACACGCTAGCGTCTCCGACCGCCCTGCCTCTAATCCGTCCTATCACTCAGATGATTAGGCCACAACCTGTGGACTTCACACCAGTCCGTCGGTGTATTTCGTTAGACCTCTAAAATAGCACACATGCTAGTCGTAATGAGAATTGTAACTCCCGGAGTTACTAATGAAGAGAGTACTTGCTCAACCGTCCCCATAGCCGTTGAGGAGAAAGCACACCGTGTGCTTCAAAGTGTCGTTCACCCATCTCGATGCAGGCCCGCGCCAGCTGAGAAAGAGTTCTCACTGACTCTCGTAGAAGCAGAAACGACAGAGTACTCGTAGAGTGCACGTTGAAAGAGCGAGGTTCATAAGTACAGGTACGATGCGATTGCGATGGCCTGAAACATATAACCGAGTGACCCCAATGAGAAACTACCCTTTCTCCCCCAGGAATTTACATAGGCGTGATTCAACATTAAGCGACGCACTCTTGCCCAAACGCTTAGTTGAAAGGAAACTTGCTCGCACCCAGCGAGTCAATCAAATTTAACATGCCCGATTCACGAAGTGAATCACAAATTGCAACTGAATGGAGATAGGCATTTTCCCCAACCTTTCCCCAAAGATTTACTTCGATCTCAAGGCATAATTCACTCATGCACAATGAATGACCCACTTTCCCGCCTTAACCAACGGTCAATTTTCTCATGGCAAAAGAATTATCACAAATTGCACATTACCTCAAAACACACGTCAGGCCGTGGCGCTTCCAAAGCGAAACTTCGCCCCATTCAACCAAAGGCTTCCTCCACACTCTCGTGGCCGACTCAGCATAAGTCACCCGCCAGAGAGATTTTCGCAAAGCGAAACGACATCGCTTTAAGCCGCCCGCGCAGCTTACAGTTGGCAGCATAGACTGCTCGCCCCTTCCTTCCCGTCCAGATGACAGAGATGATCTGATCAGACCAACGCTATCAGATTCCGACGTCGACTCTGTCACGTGATTAGTCCCCAATCAGAGTTAAGTATTTTCGCGCCCTTTGATTCTCCCCCAATCACTATTCGACTAACTTTCGCGGGCTTTAGACCCGTGTCGGATAACGTGTGGACCCCGTAGCATACCAACGCACCCTAGTGACCCTCCAAATAACCCCTCGAGATGACGTCGTACCCCCTGCCACACGAACGATCTGCCGCAAAGCGTCAAAACGGTTTGAGCGCGTAATACAAGGCAACTTCACGCACTGACATTTAACGGCATCACATCACACCCAAGTCGCGTTTCGCGACATGGAAGTAGTGGGAAAACTCATGGATGTAGTGGGGAAACTCATGGAAGTAGTGGGAAAACTCATGGAAGTAGTGGGAAAACTCATGAAAGTAGTGGGGGGAAACTCATGGAAGTAATGGGGAAACTCATGGAAGTACTGGGAAAACTCATGGAAGTAGTGTGAAAACTCATGGAAGTAGTGGAAAACCTTAAGGAAGTAGTGGGAAAACTCATGGAAGTAGTGGGGAAACTTAAGGAAGTAGTGGGAAAACTCCTGGAAGTAGTGGGGAAACTTAAGGAAGTAGTGGGGAAACTCATGGAAGTAGTGGGGAAACTCATGGAAGTAGTGGGAAAACTTATGGAAGTAGTGGGAAAATGTAATGAAGTAGTGGAAAAACTCATGGAAGTAGTGGGGAAACTTAAGGAAGTAGTGGGAAAACTCATGGAAGTAGTGGGGAAACTTAAGGAAGTAGTGGGGAAACTCATGGAAGTAGTGGGGAAACTTAAGGAAGTAGTGGGAAAACTCATGAAAGTAGTGGGAAAACTTAAGGAAGTAGTAGGGAAACTAATGGAAGTAGTGGGGAAACTCATGGAAGCAGTGGAAAATTCATGGAAGCAGTGGGGAAACTTAAGAAAGTACTGAGAAACTTAGGGACGTAGTGGGGAAACTTAAAGACGTAGTGTGAAACTCATATGGAAGTAGTGGGAAACTCATGGAAATAGTGAGAAAACTCATGGGAATATTGGAGAAACTCATGGGAAAAGTGTGAAAACTCCACGACAAAAGAATGGTATCTAGATTGCAACTGCGATCAGCAGAAACGTGTCCAACTTTCCTTTGTAACAGTGCAGTGAATAAAGCTGACAGCCGATGTAAGCGAGGGCAGACCCAGTGGAAATTCTGGAGGTTGCGGCAAGGAAGGCGGGGACTTTTGCCTTTATCCTGTGAATGCCCCGTTTACCGAGGTGAATATTCCACAATCCGCGTGCGCACTTTGGCACGATTTCCCTGGTGTTTTTACTCCTGGGTGGGGAGAAGCAATGCGGGTTAAGCATCTTGCTCAAAGATGCAACTCTGGGAACCGCGCATCTTCGAGCGCCGAACCCCCTGGCCGCGAGCGATTGTGGGTCCAGTGCGCTAACCACTCGGCCACAGAGCCCCTAAGGGGACTGAGTCGAATGCAAAGGGATCCGACTGTGTTTCATGGACTGTGAAGGAATGGTGGCCGCGACGTTTTACAGTCAAGGTCCGAGCGCGTCTCCAACTGCCTTGTCGTCAGCCTGACATTGCGGTCCTTCACTTGGGCCGCGTTGCGGCGCTACCTAGCCCAGCAAGTTTTGGCTAGTCTCGGTCCAAGGCAAGAACTAGGCCAAAAGCAACGACCCACGAGATCTCATAGTCGGAAGTGGAGAGAGCAAGATGGCGGCCAGAATGCGAGAAACCTTGAAAAAGATTATTTTTATGGATGACAGGCGACAGGGACGTTATTGCAGCTGCTTTCCTGTCAAACGAAGGAGAACATAGCTGAAGTAGGGTGTTTAGGTAGGTGACCTACCCAAATGGTACAACAACACACACGACGACACGTGCATCGACTCATGAAATGAGTGGACTCCTCCACTTTCAGATTTGGCAGACATTTTTGACTGACTCGGCCCGATCTGTGATCTAAACACCAGTTTTAAAGACATAACAATCACTCACCGGTCTACAACTGCTGCCAACTGGCAGTTGGGACGGTTACATGAAAAAATGTATCATCTGGAAACACAAAGCCAAGCTTTGTGTGTCGCACCGCCGCCATTTTTTCTCGTTATTCTTGCTAGGCGAAGCACCTCTCAGAGCTGCTTGCAAAGTCTCGCCTAGGCCTTGTTTTCCTCGGAGCGAAAGCGTTGAGAATGCTTGGTTTTCTTGCTTTTCTTGGCAAATCTTGGCAAATCTCGCCGTTTGCAACGCGCCCCAGTCGCCACTCAGACTGGAGTGGCATTTCCGCCAAGCTGCACTAATCGCCGCCATCCACGCCATCCCCACGGCCATGAAAAAAGGTAAAACTTGAAATATTGGGGAAAATTCCACCCAAAAAAGCAAGACGGATTTACACAGGAAGACACACATTATTCTGCCTCGTGCTGCAAAAAGTCGCTATGTAGGGTTTACGGCCCCCGCCGCTGCCTCGTATGTCGCGAGTGTTAGATGGCGCTGTGAGGACAAGACAGCGGCCTGAGGTCCGAATCCTCCTTGACGTAACAACGCAGCACGTGTAGTTTGCCTAAGGCTATTTCAGATATGGAAGACAGAATATGCATATCACACATAAACACACCCACGGGAGGGGGGGGGGGGGGCAGACAGACACACAGACAGACAGACACACACAGACAGACACGCAGCCGGACACACAGTCAGACACAAGAAGAGTCTCTCTCTCTCTCCCCCCTCCTATCACTCTCTCTCTCTCTCTCTCTCTCTCACACACACACACACACACACACACACATAAAGACATACACATAAAGACCAACACACACACACAGACACACACGAACGAACGAACACACACACACACATACACACACACGAACGAACAATGACAAACGAACACACACACACACACACACACACACACACACACACACACACACACGAATGAACACACACACACAGAGACGAACACACACACACACACACACACAGGCGAACAATCACTCACACACACACACACACACACACACACACACACACACAGAGTCGAACGAACACACACACACACACACACACACACACACACACAGACGAACGAACACGCGTACACACACATACACACACACAGATAACTACGAGACAAAAGCATAAAGTGTATCCTTCTCTCTCTCTCTCTCTCTCTCTCTCTCTCTCTCTCTCTCTCTCTCTCTCTCTCTCTCTCTTGTTTCTTTGGGAATCGAAAAAATGGTTGAGCACAATGTTCTTGGTGTAATAATTGATGATCATTTAGGATGGCAATCACACATGGATTATACTTGTAAAAAATCCATTTCTTCTCTCCAAATTAACACATATTGGTGACGTTCAAACTTGCAAAATCTTCTTCCGTGTTCATATCTTATCTCACGTTAATTATGCGTCAACAATTTGGGATGGCTGTAGTGATGCTAACGTGAAAAAGCTAAAGTCATTGTATCGAAGGGCCTCTAAGCTTATGATAACAGATAGTTTACTCTCCACAATTGACAAAATGAAAGAACGTAATATCTTGCCTTTTCATAAGCATTTACCATTCAATAAATGTGTCTTAATAAAAATAATAATGTGCTTGAGTATTTGATAAATTATTCCAACATTCAAATATTCGCGTACATAACTTTATAATACCACAACGTAGGATTGATTTGTTTAAACGTAGTCTATCTTACTCAAGGGCTACTATTTGGAACACACTATCCAATTCTCTTAAAATTGCCAAATCTTTTGAGAAAGTTAAATTGAAACCACACACTTTTCTTATGCAGTCATTCTAGATACTTTCATCTTATTCTAAATTCACTTTGTGATTATTTTCAATGTGGTATTTCGTTACCATGAATTGATTGTACCTGTGTTATGGTGTGAATTTTGAGTGGAATTGAGGGTGGGTGAGTGGGTAGGGGTGGGCAAATGGATTGTAATTGTTTATTTGCCTATTTTAACAAGGGTTGAATGTAAGACAGGCAGTAATGCCTAATTCATTAATATCCCTTGAAAAATAAATTTGAATCAATCTCTCTCTCTTTCTCTCTCTGTCTTTTTCTCTTTCTACATCTCTGTCTCTCTGTCTTTGTCTCTGTCTGTCTGTCTGTCTGTCTCTGTCTCTCTCTATCTCTCTCTATCTCTCTCTCTCTCTCTCTCTCTCTCTCCATTCCCACCTATGCATAGACACCACTGAGCGAGCATTGCTCATTCCAGTCAAACAGCTATTCAACCAACATCTTGGTGATAAAGCATAATGATTTTGTTGACAACTTGGACTACTTGGTTGGAAGAATTGAAAACCCAGTCCCCCAAATACCTGAAAGTAGCCGAAGTGGCTGGCAAGAGGACAGGCCTCTGGTCGAGAGGTTACAGGGAGGATGGAAGACAGACTTGTCGAGAGATGGAGAGACTGGGCGACGGACGAGTAGCTCCACTTCTCCGGACAGAATGCTGTCTTCCTCGTCTTCCTCCTGTCTCTCAGTTGTGGACCCCCGACTCACTTTCTCCCAGGGACTGGCTTCCTCGGCACGGCTGTCGCCTGCCTCCTTCTGTATGCAAATTAAGGCTTGACGGAGGGAAGGCAAGGACGGGGGTGAGTAAGAGAGGGCGAGGGATAGGGGTTGGGGGTGTGGAGAAAGTAGGGGGTGAGAGCCCTAGAGGGGACAAAGTCTTTTCAGTGTGCTGTTGCTGGTTCAGACCTAGAAGATAAAGGATGAGTAATTCTGATATCACTCACTCCGTCACTTTCACCATTAATGTCACCGTCGACGGCGGGGGCCGAGCAGGCCTTGGTGTCATTTTTTCCCTCTCCTCTCTTCCGCTCTCTCCACTGGTTGCCCATTAGTGCTAGAGTCCAATACAAGATTGCCTGTCTTTGCTACCATTACTTCGCTGAAATCCTTCCTCAATATCTCTCTAAACCCATGCGCACCTACACACCCGCTAGACAGCTACGCTCTTCCGCAGACACAAGAATCCTCAGGTTCCCGGAGGACCCTCCAGTTAAAAAATTTGGTGAACGCTCTTTCTTTTATCAGGCTCCCTCTATCTGGAATGACCTCCCCGCCTCTGTTCGTCACTCTACTTCTCCCTCGACCTTTCGCTCTGCTCTCAAAACTCACCTCTTCTTGAAATCGTTCCCGAATCCTGTCTAAGCTTCTCATCTTCCTCCCGAGGTGTAGATGGTCCAGCATGCTAAGGCGTTGGGCTTTGCAGCGAGGCGCTGTGCCGTGGTTCAATCCCAGGGGCGGGAGAGATGGGAAAAAAAGTCATCTTCCTCCCCTCACTGTTCTCTTTGTACTACCCCAAGCCCCCTACCACCCTCCTGTCTCTCCTCCCCCTCTCCCCAGTTTCATGGTTAAGTGGTGTCGCTGTACATCAGTTTGTCGAATGCCTGAAGTGAATGTCTGACTCCTATGTTATTAAGTTTATTAAGTTACTTTTGATGTGATTGACTGTTATTGTAGCCTATATTGTAATGGTTGTGTATGTATGCGCCTTGAGCATGTCTTAACTCATGGTAAGGCGCTATATAAATCCACACATTATTATTATTATTATTATTATTATTATTATTATTATTATTATTATTATTTATTATTATTATTTTACAGTTTTGGGGACAAGCGGAACTACCCAAGAAAGGCTTGGCAAGCCTTATAGGTGTAGGCCCAGTGGAGGCCGAGGGAAGACTGATGTCTGCTTTATGGACAGCTTCCGCTCTCTTTATTGCTTCATGTCTTTGTCATCAGCTTGCTCCCTCAGTCTGCAGTCGATGGCTGGATGTGTGGGCAGACCTTTGGTCTCTCCTCTGCTCGCCTCCCCTCGGGCGCTGCACTTGCCTCTGTCGCTGCTGCATATGTTCCGTCGTTCTTGCTCGAAGTCTGTTCATTCTCATCCTTCCCGTCTGTTTATAAATTTCCAACGCCTGCTTCTCCGTCTCTGTCTCTGTCTCGGTCTCTGTCCGTCCGTCCGTTCGTCTGTTTATCCGTCTTTCCGTCTGTCTGTCTACCTGCCTGCCTGCCTGCCTGGTTGTCTGCCTGCCTGACTGCTTGTCTGCCTGTCTGTCTGCGAGTCTGTCTGTGTATCTGTCTGTCAGTCTGTCTGTCTGTCTGTCTGTCTGTCTGTCTGTCTGTCCCTGTCTGTCTGTCTGTCTGTCTGTCTGTGTGTGTGTGTGTGTCTGTGTGTCTGTCTGTCTGTCTGTCTGTCTGTCTGTCTGGCTGTCTGTGTGTCTATCTGTCTGTCTGTCGGTCTGTCTGTCTGTCTGTCTGTCTGTCTGTCTGTCTGTCTGTGTGTCTGTGTGTGTGTCTGTCTCTCTGTCTCTCTGTCTTTCTGTCTGTCTGTCTGTGTGTCTGTCTGTCTGTCTGTGTATCTGTCTGTCTTTCTGTCTGTCTGTCTGTCTTTCTGTCTATGTATTTGTCTGTTTGTGTTTGTTTCTGTTCTTCCGTCCGTCCGTCTGTCCGTCCGTCCGTCCGCCCGCCCGCCCACCCGCCCGTCCGTCCGTCCGTCAGTCGGTCTGTCTACTTATTTATTCATTCATTTATTCCTTTATTCATTTGTTTGTTTGTTCGTTTGTATATTCATTTATTCATTCATTTATTTATCTATTTATTTATTCATTCATTCATTCGTTTATTTATTATCTTTGTGTGTGTGTCGACTAAATATGGTGAAATCCGGCCATTGATGTGTGCTTAAGTGTATAATCTACATGACGATGGTTCTATTGAGGAATAATATCAGCAATGTATTATTGAACTACCTGAAAATATGGAAATGCAATGGGCTGATGGCGTCAGAAAAAGGTAAGTTCATCTCTCTCTCTCTCTCTCTCTCTCTCTCTCTCTCTCTCTCTCTCTCTCTCTCTCTCTCTCTCTCTCTCTCTCTCTGTGTGTGTGTCTCTTATATATATATATATATAAAGCGTTGTGGAGCGCTAAGGGCATGACAAGACACATAGGACATCATGGCCATCCACTGCACCCGTTTCTGTCTCCAGCCGTCTCGACTCTGTCCTGCCACTGGATCGAGATGGTCTCGGGCGAGAGAGTGAGGTCGACGAACTGCGCAACTCTTTCTCACTTAAATCCAAATCATCACGCAAGTCACTTTTGTCATCCATCCCATCCCATCATTCACCGACAAGTCCTGTGGCGACAGGCAAGCGACGAAGCGGCAGGTGTGGGTACACTGGGAGCCGTAGCCGTAACCCTGCACACAGGCGGCCCAGGGCATTGGGTCGTTCTTCGCTGACACGGAGCAAAGGTGGAGTCCGGCAGCCCCCTGGGCGACTGAGCAGCCCTCTTCAGGAATGCACTGCTCACCTCCATGGCAAGAGGAAGGGGCTAGAAAAGGTGCCCTAAACATTGCCTGCTCCAGCCTTCCCTAGCCAGCTCACCGCGGCTGGAGGGGACCCTATACCAGCGGTCGAATCACAAAAGACAAAAAGAAGAAAACGAGGATAGTTCCTCTCAAATTGGGCGCATGGAATGTGCGCACACTCCTGGACAGAGACGATGCAGATAGACCACAGAGGAGAACAGCCCTGATTGGTAAAGAACTCGCCAGATACGGCATCGACATCGCAGCCCTGAGCGAGACCAGGTTCGCGGGAGAAGGAGAGCTCTGCGAAAGAGGCTCTGGTTACACATTCTTCTGGAGTGGCAGACCTAGCGAGGAGCGGCGTGAAGCTGGCGTTGGCTTTGCAGTTAGGACAACTCTTGTCAGTAAGTTGGCTGGACTTCCCAAGGGAGTGAACGACAGGCTCATGACCCTAAAACTCCCACTGATGGCTGGAAGGAAGCATCTCACCATCATCAGTGCCTACGCCCCAACCATGACCAACCCAGATGAAGTGAAGGCAAAGTTTTACGAAGATCTTCACACTGTCATTGTCGATGTTCCAAAGGCGGACAAACTCATCTTGCTAGGTGACTTCAACGCAAGAGTTGGCAAGGACAACGTTGCCTGGGAAGGAGTCCTTGGACATCACGGAGTGGGCCACTGCAACAGCAACGGTCTTCTCTTGCTCCAGACCTGCGCTGAGCATGAACTGCTAATCACCAACACGATCTTCCGCCTACCTACCCGTAACCGGACATCATGGATGCACCCCCGCTCAAAGCACTGGCATCTTATTGACTACGTCATCGTGAGGAAGAGGGACAGGCAGGATGTACGAGTGACCAAGTCCATGTGCGGCGCTGAATGCTGGACAGACCACCGCCTCATTATCTCCAAGATCAACATCCGCATTCAGCCTAAACGACGCCCTCAAGGGGAAAAGGCCCCCAAACGGCTGAATGTTGCCAAGCTGAGGAACGCCAGCTGCAAGCAGTCCTTTGCGGACGCTCTGGAAGAGCGCTTGAAATCCACCTCTCCGGACAACCAGAATGTAGAGGCAAATTGGGCATCACTCAGAGAGCTGATTTACACCACAGCTACAGAGACCCTGGGGCCCCAGACCAGGAAACACAAGGACTGGTTTGATGAGAACTGCGAAGACATCAAGCAGTTACTGGATGAGAAACACCACCTCCACCAAGCTTGCCTCAATTACCCCAAGTCCACGGCAAGGAGAGATGCGTTCTGTAACATACGCAGAACTGTACAGCAAAAGCTCCGTCAGATGCAGGACAATTGGCTCAGCAACAAAGCCGACGAGATCCAAGGATATGCAGACAGGCATGACTATAAGAACTTCTACAACGCCTTGAAAGAAGTGTATGGCCCCACGTCCTCAGGATCAAACCCCCTCCTCAGCGCAGACGGTAACATACTCATCACAGACAAAGAGAAGATCTTGGAGAGGTGGGCCGAACATTTCGACAACATCCTAAATCGCCCTTCGACAATCAACGAAGAAGCCATCAATCGTCTCCCACAAGTGCCCACCAACGAAGCACTGGATGACCCCCCATCCTTGCTTGAGACCCAGAAAGCAATTTGTCTTCTCTCCAGTGGCAAAGCACCTGGTTCAGATGCCATACCAGCTGAGGTCTACAAGGAGGGGGGAACAGCCCTGACTGAAAGGCTCCACCAGCTGTTTCTCTTGACGTGGGAGCAAGAGACGATTCCGCAGGATTTCAAAGATGCCTCCATTATACATCTCTATAAGCGAAAAGGAAATAGACAGGCTTGTGACAACCATAGAGGCATATCACTGCTTTCTATCGCAGGAAAGATCCTTGCCAGAATCCTGCTCAACCGCCTCACAGCCCACCTTGACCAAGGACTCCTGCCTGAAAGTCAGTGTGGATTCCGAAAAGAACGAGGAACCATCGACATGGTGTTCGCTGCCAGGCAGCTGCAAGAGAAATGTCAGGAGCAGAACTCCGACTTGTTCTCCACCTATGTTGACCTGACCAAGGCGTTTGACACCGTTAGTAGAGAGGGCCTGTGGAAGATCATGGCCAAGTACGGTTGCCCAAGGAAATTCATCGTCTTGGTGCAACAATTCCACGAGGGCATGCAGGCCAGAGTCCAGGACAGCGGAGAGTCATCTGACCCTTTCCCAGTCACAAACGGGGTCAAGCAGGGCTGCGTCCTGGCACCAACACTGTTTAGCCTAATGTTTTCCGCCATGCTGTCAGAGGCCTTCAGAGACGAGGACGTTGGTGTCAACCTGAGGTACCGCACAGACGGCAAACTGTTCAACCTGCGGAGGCTCCAGGCAAAAAACAAGGTTATGACAGACATCATCAGGGATCTGCTGTTTGCCGATGACTGTGCCCTCAACGCTGTCTCAGAAGCCGACATGCAACGAAACGTTAATCTGTTCTCCAGCGCCTGCACAAACTTTGGTCTGACGATCAGTACAAAGAAGACTGAAGTCCTCCATCAGCCCGCGCCTGGAAAGCCCTACGTTGAGCCCAACATCACTGTCAACGGCCAGAGACTAAACACAGTGAACCGTTTCACATACCTAGGCAGCACACTGTCTCAGAATGCTACCATCGATGACGAAGTAAACATTAGAATTGCCAGAGCCAGCTTCACTTTTGGCAGGTTATATCCAAATGTCTGGAACAGAAGAGGCATTACCACTCAGACCAAGCTGAAAGTATACAGGGCAGTGGTGCTCCCCACATTGCTATATGCATGTGAAACGTGGACTGTCTATCAACGCCATGCTAGAAAACTGAACCACTTTCACACAACAAGCCTCAGGAAGATCCTCGGCATAAAATGGCAGGACAAAATTCCAGACACAGTGGTACTGACCAAAGCAGGTCTCCCCAGCATCTTCACCCTCCTGATGCAGTCACAGCTTCGCTGGGCAGGGCACGTAGTCCGGATGCCAGACGAGAGACTGCCAAAGAGACTCTTCTATGGCGAGCTCCAGCATGGCCAGCGGTCCCATGGTGGGCAAAAGAAGCGCTTCAAAGACACCCTGAAAGCTTCACTGAAAGCTTTTGCCATCAATCCAGACACGTGGGAACGGGCTGCAATGGACCGATCCACCTGGCGCTCTTCCATCCACAAAGGTGCCAAGACATGCGAGGCAAATAGGATCACTGCCGCAGAAAAGAAGAGGCAAGCCCGCAAGGCCCATGCTGTCAACCCCCCTGGAGACGTCCCACTTGTCCCATGTCCCTTCTGTTCCCGAACCTTCCGTGCCAGGATCGGCCTCGTTAGCCATCTGCGCACACACAGACAGAACCAGTCCCAGCAACCCCCCGGATGACTAGAGTGGTCCTCGTCGACTCGACGGACGAACAATCATCATATATATATATATATATATATATATATATATATATATATATATATATATATATATATATATATATATATACATTGTATTCTATTTTATCTTTCTATCTCTCTCTTCCACTCTCCTCTCTCTTCTCTCTCTCTCTTTCTCTCTCGCTGAAAAGATGTCTGGCTGTAGACTTTAAAGCTGAGTGGTGCATGGTCTTGGAAAATAGTGAAAAATACACATTTTATAGGAATATCGAACCTATCTGGATGAAAGAAAAGTGTGTGTTTGCTCTAGATAAAAAGCCCTTTAGAGACGTTTTCATCAGCTTCCGGTCATGATTTAATGAACTGTACATACATTAACTCAGATATTACAACGATGGCTCAGATAACGTCAATATATGTGTGCGGCTTGCTGCGAAGAAGTTGGGTATGAAGTACACTTTCTCCTAGCTTGTCCAGTGTATGAAGACTGGAGACAGATGTGCCGCAACGCTCAGTAACACGTACAGAAGAGAAGAACAGGGAAAAGTATTGTCCACACATGATTTCTTTGCTTAACTGTCTTTTTTTTTTTGCATCTGCTGCTGCTGCTGCTCGTCGTCTTCCTTCTCCTTGTCCTTTTACTGTTCCTCCTACATGTTCTTGTTCTACTTGTTCTACTTGTAATACTTCTTTCTGTCCTCTGCTGCTGTTGCTTGAGCCGTGTTCCTTTTCCTTGTCCTTTTACTGTTCCTTCTTCATGTTCTTGTTCTACTTGTAATACTTCTTTCTGTCCTCTGCTACTGCTGCTTGAGTCGTCTTCCTTCTCCTTGTCCTTTTACTGTTCCTCCTTCATGTTCTTGTTCTACTTGTAATACTTCTTTCTGTCCTTTGCTACTGTTGCTCGTCGTCTTCCTTCTCCTTGTCCTTTTACTGTTCCTCCTTCATGTTCTTGTTCTACTTGTAATACTTCTTTCTGTCCTCTGCTACTGTTGCTCGTCGTCTTCCTTCTCCTTGTCCTTTTACTGTTCCTCCTAACATGTTCTTGTTCTACTTGTAATACTTCTTTCTGTCCTCTGCTACTGTTGCTCGTCGTCTTCCTTCTCCTTGTCCTTTTACTGTTCCTCCTTCATGTTCTTGTTCTACTTGTTCTACTTGTAATACTTCTTTCTGTCCTCTGCTGCTGTTGCTTGAGCCGTGTTCCTTCTCCTTGTCCTTTTACTGTTCCTCCTACATGTTCTTGTTCTACTTGTTCTACTTGTAATACTTCTTTCTGTCCTTTTACTGTTCCTCCATGTTCTTGTTCTACTTGTAATACTTCTTTCTGTCCTCTGCTACTGTTGCTCGTCGTCTTCCTTCTCCTTGTCCTTTTACTGTTCCTCCTTCATGTTCTTGTTCTACTTGTAATACTTCTTTCTGTCCTCTGCTACTGTTGCTCGTCGTCTTCCTTCTCCTTGTCCTTTTACTGTTCCTCCTACATGTTCTTGTTCTACTTGTAATACTTCTTTCTGTCCTCTGCTGCTGTTGCTTGAGCCGTGTTCTAACTGGACGATGCTTGCGCCCACGTCGCTATGTTTGGACATGCCGTAAGTGATATGTGGGACGTGCGGCAAGTGTTCGTAGTACGAAATCGACGTCGTAAATCCTGTACTTCCAAGTCCGATGCCTACGTCTGTTGTTGTGGTCCATGCTACCTCCTGGTTGATTGGTCAGAGGAATCTTTCGCGCGTAGGCGGCAGAGACTCGTAGTAGCGTAACACGCTATTAACTAGTGACCGCCATTTTCCCCTTCGGTTCGCAAGCAAAATGCTCATTTCACATTTGGCCGATGTCACGACTCAATGTAAAACATGTTTAATGTTTCTGCTTTGAAGATTGCCTGCGTGTCCCTTCACAAAATTGTCGTGACCGAATGGGCTACACCTTTAGTTTCTTTTACTTGTTTTTTTTTTAACAGTTCAGCATAATACTTTTTCTCGCTGTACACGTTGCCTGTTTGATATTTTTATTTTCATTGTCAGTTAGCTAAATGGACTCGGAGCATTGTATACGTGTTGCACGTTTGTTTTGATTAATCTCCCAGCGTTTGGTATCTGTTGCACGATTTTTGTTGTTAGTAAAATACAATTCATGGTATTTCTTTTTTCTTAGTGGTTTGAACGGTCATGAATGATTTTATTCATTTTCTCGTGTCGTTTGTTTGTAGTTTCCCTATTTAAGACGGTTAGCGGGAGAGGAAAGGAGTTGGGTTTTCACGGGTTGTTTTTTCCGTGGGTCAGGTGTGGCCTAGTATTGGCAACCTGGATGCACTTTTGGTGCATGGAAGTGCAATAGTGGATGAGGGACAGGATTGCTGGGGGTTAGCATCCTGGGTGCCCTGTTGGCACGGCAACTTGCGCTCCAGGAGCGCAGGGTCAGTATCAGAGTGTTCTTGTTGTTTCCTTGCGTAGTCATGAGTCTTACCTCACACGCGTCGTAAAATACTGCCGTATTGTCGCGAACGAGTGTGGAATATGTGTGAAATAGATGTTTCGTTGTGTCACCGTGCTAGGTGTTATACCTATTATACCTAACTGCTGTGTGTGTGGTCTGGGCATAGACAGACTGAGATCTTTGTCACACAGCTAAAGAAAATTTAGCACGTGGCAATAAATGAGAGAAAAAAAAGAATGCAAAAGGGGGAATTAACAACTAACGAAAATCACTGCACACAGTATTGGTTATTCAAAATAATGACATTTATTCAGACAGACAAGACGAAAAACAACGACACCACAACAGACAATTAATATTAAATAACAATGAATATAAAACGCCACCCCCCTGGTATTGCTAGGGGTTGAACCCTGGACCTCTCACACGCGAAGTGAGAGTATTAGTCCTGGACGCCAAAGCCTAGCTCGAATACCTCCCACTTCCACTGAACCCCGTCCCAGAAAGTCCCACGTGGAAAATGTTCAATCTCGCACAACTAAAGGTTGGGGAAAGGAAAGGGGGGATCGATAATCCCAGGATACATGACCTGTAGACGCTGCATCTTGACAACGTTGACTCTTGAAAACGTAGAACCCGTGGACAGACGGGACGTAGAAACTTGAATCTTGAACTCGTGAATCTCGAGCCTTGAATCTCGAACCTTGAGTCTCGAACCTTGAGTCTCGAACCTTGAATCTCGAGCCTTGAAACTTCCGTCTCGAACCTTGAATCTCGAGCCTTGAAACTTGAACCTCGAGCCTTGAACCTCGAGCCTTGAATCTTGAAACCTGGCGACAAATGTTCAGATGGAAGCATGGCGGACAATACTTCCATCCCCCGTTTCATACTGCCCGCCCCCAACCCTTTACAATTTCACTATCTCTTTCGTCCAACTTATTGTGGTTTTACATTGAAACCCCATGGGTGGTACAACAAATAACCACCACCAAATTATCTTTTACACAATACATCATATGATAAAACATCATCAAAGCATCACCACACATAGCTTTGCATTGAAACTCAGGAGTAGTACCGTAAACAAATCACTACCCCTAAATTATCCACTAAACAATGCATCATACGATAAACCATCATGGAAGCATCACTACAGACAAACACAACTACATGCAACATAACGGTTTAGCACGTTCCACTACGTGGCTCCATTTTTATCTAATCAGAGACCAGACTTGTACGTTACGGATAACGATAACAGTTCAACTTAATTCCGACTTTTTAATGTTTACTGTCCCAAAAGCGAAGTTCCAAAGAGAAAAGGGACGACCGTCGCAACTCCAACTCCCATGTAGTTGAGACAACCTTCTCTGGCGTCAGGACCTAGTCTTACACTGATACCAAAGACACTACCACCTTTAAGCTATAAAA
>JAWQFJ010009752.1:60000-106406 GCA_034096865.1 Theodoxus fluviatilis | reverse complement strand
TTGTTGGCATCCGTCAGTCTCGTGAGACTATGGAGTGTGCGCCAGGTTTGGTCAGTCCGGGGTTGAGCGGCAGCCTGCTCTGTGGCTGTAGAGCCCGATCCTTGAGCCGCATGCTCTGTTGCACTTGTCGCAAGTGAAGTCTTGGCGTGGCACTGTTACTGTAGATGCCGACGCTATCCTCTGTTGTCTGCGTTCTCTCCTCTCCTCCCACTGCTCCCGTCTCCTCCTCTCGCTGGCCTGGATGCCAGTCTTGACGGCGTGTCTCCAGCTGTTGCGGTCAGCGGCCACCGTTTCCCAGTCTGCTGGGTTGATGCCTCCCGCCGTCATGTCACGTTTACAAACGTCCTTGTAGCGGAGGAGAGGTCTTCCTGCAGGTCTGGATCCCGTGGCGAGCTCGCAGTACAGCACATCTTTGGGTATTCGGCCGTGGTCCATCCTCCTGACGTGGCCCAGCCATCTAAGTCGTCTCTGGCTGAGCATGGCGAACATGCTGGGAATACCTGCTTGCGCCAGTACGTCCTTGTTGGGGATGCGGTCTTGCCAGCTGATGCCCAGGATCCTTCTGAGGCAACGCATGTGAAAGGTGTTGAGCCGGCGTTCTTGGCGGGAATACAGGGTCCACGCTTCGCTTCCGTAAAGGAGCGTGCTGAGAACACAGGCCTGGTAGACTTTCATCTTGGTGTTTGTTGTCAGCATGGAGTTGTCCCAGACACGCTTTCCGAGGCGGGCCAGTGATGTTGCGGCTTTGCCAATGCGCTTGTTTAGTTCGGCGTCCAGAGACAAGTTGCTTGAGATGGTGGAGCCCAGGTATGTAAACTCCTCCACCACCATAAGGGTGTGATCGCCGATGGAGATGCTGGGAGCGGTACTGACATCCTGACCCATGACTTCGGTCTTCTTGATGCTGATGGTCAGAGCGAATTCTTTGCATGCCTGGGCAAAGCAGTTGATGAGACGCTGCAGCGCCTCCTCTGTGTGCGCAGTCAGGGCAGCATCATCAGCAAACAACAGCTCTCTGATCAGGACCCTTTGCACTTTGGTCTTTGCACGGAGGCGGGCTAGGTTGAAGAGGCCTCCATCACTTCTGGTATGGATGTACACACCATCCTCAGACTGTCTGAAGGCGTAGGACAGTAGCAAGGAGAAGAAGATGCCGAAGAGGGTAGGGGCAAGCACACAGCCCTGTTTCACGCCGCTTCTGATTGGAAAGGGGTCTGAGGTTGAGCCGTCGTACTGGACGGTACCGAACGTGCCCTCATGGAAGGACATGACCATTTTCAGGAGCTTTGGGGGACATCCGATCTTCTGCAGCAGTGTGAATAGACCTTTTCTGCTGACCAGGTCAAATGCCTTGGTCAGATCGATGAAGGCGATGTACAGTGGTCGCCTCTGCTCACTGCATTTCTCCTGCAACTGTCTGAGGGAAAAGACCATATCGATGGTTGAGCGTTCCGATCTGAAACCGCACTGTGCCTCAGGGTAGACTCGCTCGGCAAGTGTCTGCAACCGTTTTAGTATGTCACTGTAAAACAGCGGCACTGAAGTGACCTCTCCAGGGCGCGAGCCTGGGCAGCGTGTATGGAGATCCTGGGTTGCCCAGTCGACAGAATCCCCCACTCGGCCTCGCTGGTGAATACCACTCCAGCATATCATGTGTGAATACCACTCCAGCATATCATGTGTGAATACCACTCCAGCATATCATGTGTGAATACCACTCCAGCATATCATGTGTGAATACCACTCCAGCATATCATGTGTGAATACCACTCCAGCATATCATGTGTGAATACCACTCCAGCATATCATGTGTGAATACCACTCCAGCATATCATGTGTGAATACCACTCCAGCATATCATGTGTGAATACCACTCCAGCATATCATGTGTGAATACCACTCCAGCATATCATGTGTGAATACCACTCCAGCATATCATGTGTGAATACCACTCCAGCATATCATGTGTGAATACCACTCCAGCATATCATGTGTGAATACCACTCCAGCATATCATGTGTGAATACCACTCCAGCATATCATGTGTGAATACCACTCCAGCATATCATGTGTGAATACCACTCCAGCATATCATGTGTGAATACCACTCCAGCATATCATGTGTGAATACCACTCCAGCATATCATGTGTGAATACCACTCCAGCATATCATGTGTGAATACCACTCCAGCATATCATGTGTGAATACCACTCCAGCATATCATGATGCTCCTCTCTGCTGCCTTGCAGTCTGCCAAGAAGGAACTGGAGGCCATGTCCTCAATGAGCAAGAAAATCCACGTGGACGACGATGACCCAGGCAGTGTTTTATTGCATTCCTTTTGGAGTTGATTGGAAAGATTGCATGGGCTGAGTGTCGAGTGAGAGAGAGAGAGAGAGAGAGAGAGAGAGAGAGAGAGAGAGAGAGAGAGAGAGAGAGAGAGAGAGAGAGGTTTGGTATTTAATGAGTTATATAGCTTGCATGCATGGGTGTCTTTGTGTGTATGTGTATGTGTGTGCATTTGTGTGTGTGTGTGCATTTGTGTGTGTGTGAGTGCATTTGTGTGTGTGTGAGTGCATTTGTGTGTGTGTATGTGTGTGTGTGTGTATATGTAAGTATGTGAAGATGCATATGCTTTTGTGAGAAGTTGTGCAGGCACAGTTGTGGGGGTTTGAAAATGTTACTTCTGACTGAATATCTGCATTTGCATGCCTATTCTTGATTCATTTCGCTCATTTGTAGTAAACATGACTGTGATGACATTTATCATGGGGTGTTGTAAACATGTTCACATTTTTTAAGATTTTATTTTTTCTTTACTCATGTATTGATGGATAAGAAAGTATTGGTGCCTGCTCATCGTGTGTCTGCCCTCAGAGGATGCTGTCCATTTATCCTGTATCCACATCTTGCCAGAATGAGAAACGTGTACCACATCAATGTGTTAAATGCAAATTGCCCAATTGAAAAGCCATTCCATGCTGTTATGTAAAAATCTAATTAATTTTTTTAAATTCTTATAGTTGTGTTGCCAAGCAGATTTTGAGGTATGGTAAAATGAAAATGTATGAGGAAACCATAGGGTGCTCTTAGTTACTCAAAAGTAACATTTTATTGCTTTGCAACTGTTGTTCCCAAAGAAGTGGCCAGCTTACTGCTGCTTTACTAAATGCATTGCTCTTTTGATCTTTTTGCAGTGTTTTACTGTAGAGTCTCTTGTGATACAATTAAGGACAATGTCTCTCAGTGTCTTAATAAATTATAATGTGAGAGATCATTTCATATTATTATATCAGACTGTGATACATGTGCTTCCAATTTCCATTACTCTAGATGGCAAGTATGATGATTAATGTGCTCTTTAGAAACCAAAGACATTGTTCCAACACATTACAATAATGAGCATCTGCTCCTCAAGGGACTTCTTCTATTCTACTATGCATGGAGAAATTAATCTTTTATGTGTTCACAGTGCCAGCATTCAGATTCATGAAGACTTATTGAAAGCCCTCCATCCATTCAATTAAAAATGTCATAGCTACATATATATATATATGTTTAGTTTTTGTACAGTGTATGGTGTACCTGGAATGATAAACTTTTCTCCGTGTGTCTTCAGTTTCAGAACTTTTTTATACAGCAAAGAAATAATGACCCAGAGTGGTTGGAACCATTTGTTTGTTCTTCCATTAATTCTACAAGTCTGAAAATATCAAATTTTCAAAGTTACATCTGAATGAGTAGATAAATACTTGTCATCAGCAACTGGGGAGTTTTATACTTGACAATGAATGAAAACACATTGTTTTTAATAAAAATATTAATTTTGAAAAGCGGTGTGTATTTTGTTTCAAGTGGATGCCCTTCAATATGTGTGTAATGTCTAAGAAAGACTTTGTATATGTGTGTGTGTGTGAGTGTGTGTGTGTGTGTGTGTGTGTGTGTGTGTGTGTGTGTGTGTGTGTGTATGCATGCATGCATGTGTGGGTGTGTGAATAGTGTTATGAGTATAACATAACTTAACAAAATTTACTTCATTCATTAAAAAGTATGGGAATTAAAGGTATTATTTCATGGTTTTTGACTCACATGCGAAGCAAAAGTGAGAATGTACTCACCCTTTTCGTCCGTCCGGGCGTCCGGGCGTCTGTAAAAAACTTTAACGTTGGATTTTTCTCGGAGACTATTAAGTCTATCAACACCCAATTTGGCATGATGGTGTAGGATGACAAGGCGTACAAAAACATACATAGTGACTTGACCTTGCTTCAAGGTCAAGGTCGCAGGGGCCATACATGTTGTCTAAAAAACAGCCATTTTTCACATTTTCTCAATTTTCTCAGAAGTTTTTGAGATTGGATACCTGACCTATATATGGTATAAAGGGCAAAGTAATCCCTATCTTTTGATACCAGTTTGATTGACTTTGATCAAGGTCAAGGTCACAGGAGCTCTTTAAAGTTGAATTGTATACATATTTTGAAGTGACCTTGACCCTGAACTATGGAAGATAACTCTTCCAAACTTCATAACATTGTAGTACACATGTTATAATTTCATACTAGGTCACCAGTGTCGTCCGTCTGGGCGTCCGAGCGGCCGACGGGCGGCTGTCCGGGTGGCCGGGCGGCCGGGTGTCCTGTCGTCCATAAAAAACTTTAACGTTGGCTTTTTCTCGGACACTATTAAGTCTATCAACACCCAATTTGGCATGATGGTGTAGGATGACAAGGCGTACAAAACATACATAGTGACTTGACCTTGCTTCAAGGTCAAGGTCACAGGAGCTCTTTAAAGTTGGATTGTATACATATTTTGAAGTGACCTTGACCCCGAACTATGGAAGATAACTCTTCCAAACTTCATAACATTGCAGTACACATGGTATACTTTCATACTAGGTCACCCGTGTCGTCCGTCTGGGCGTCCGGGCGTCTGGGCGTGTTGTCATCCGGGCGTCCTGCCGTCCGTAAAAAATTTTAACGTTGGATTTTTCTCGGAGACTATTCAGTCTATCAACACCCAATTTAGCATGATGGTGTAGGATCCAAGGCGTACAAAAACATACACAGTGACTTGGCCTTGCTTCAAGGTCAAGGTCGCAGGGGCCATAAATGTTAAAAATCAGCCATTTTTCACATTTTCCCAAATTTATCTGACATTTTTTAGATTGTATACCTGACCTATGTATGGTATATAGGGCAAAGTAATCCCTATCTTTTGATACCAGTTTGGTTGACCTTGCTTCAAGGTCAAGGTCACAGGAGCTCTTTAAAGTTGGATTGTATACATATTTTGAAGTGACCTTGACCCTGAACTATGGAAGATAACTGTTTCAAACTGAATAATTATGTGGGGAACATGTTATACTTTTAACATGAGACACATTTGGTCACATATCATCAAGGTCAAGGTCACTTCGACCCTTATGAAATGTGATCAAAATGGGGTAGTGAACCACTAAAAGTGACCATATCTCATGGTAGAAAGTGCCAATAAGCACCATTGTGCTTCCTATGTCTTGAATTAACAGCTTTGTGTTGCATGACCTTGGATGACCTTGACCTTGGGTCAAGGTCACATGTATTTTGGTAGGAAAAATGTGTAAAGCATTTCTTTGTGTATGATGTCATTGGTAGGTTTAGTTGTTTGACCTTGACCTTGAAGGTCACCTGAAGGTCAAGGTCATATAAAGGTCAAGGTCAACCATGTGAGTCGTATGGGCTTTGCCCTTCTTGTTACTGTTTTTGTGAAGGAAATGGACCGAGAAAGCCGTGAGTCGTGGAGATGCATTCCGCTAGATTCACCTCGATAGCGATAGTGAGAGTGATGATGATTTTGAAGATGCTTTATCAGATTTTGACCCAGAATCGACTCAATCTGACGAGGATAGGCCTTCGACTAGCGGTGTGCATCAGCTTCGATCTCGATCAAGAAGCCTTACAACTCGAAGTGGGCGTGGCAGACGAGCCAGCACAGGAAGGCAAAGCACAACATGCAGCTACAACCGATGTTGATGATGATGATGGATGAATTGAGGTGGATTACGGACAAATTGATGATGTTCCTACATTTACCGGTCAACAGGGTTTGAAAGTGACTGTTCCTCCTAACCAAACACCGAATGATTACTTCGAACGTTTTGTTGATGACAGCATGATTGATCTCATGGTGACTGAAACAAACAAATATGCTAATCACAGACTGCCACAGCGTGAAGAAATGAATAATTAAATTTTAGGGGATTGCAGGGGAATTGCGGGGGATTTCAGGGGTTTGCGGGGGATTGCAAAAACCGCAATCCCCCCGCAATATGAGTTTTTATAAGTATTTGTTTGTTTTTTGTTTTTTGTTTGAACTGAATAAAAAAGTATTTTACATTTTAGTTCACCTTGTTGTTGATTTGAGTGAGTGAGTGAGTGAGTGAGTGAGTGAGTGAGTGAGTGAGTGAGTGAGTGAGTGAGTGAGTGAGTGAGTGAGTGAGTGAGTGAGTGAGTGAGTGAGTGAGTGAGTGAGTGAGTGAGTGAGTGAGTGAGTGAGTGAGTGAGTGAGTGAGTGAGTGAGTGAGTGAGTAACTATATATATATATGCTGGTTGGATGATGATGATGATGATGAAGACGACGACGACGATGATGATGATGATGACCTCACGCCGAAGTGGACGTCGGCTTACAGACGCTACGCTATTGGTTTCAGACTGCCGCCAAAAGCGCGAGACAATTTTCTACTTACGCGAGTATAAAGTCTACACCTCACCCAAAAGTGAAACGTTAGCATTCAAACACACAAATTATTAATCCTGTCATAATCCTGTCCTTTCGTGAACATAAACTTGTCACACACAAGATGTATGCAAAACCCAGGTAAACAAATCAAATACGCATACACTAAAAATGAAGAAATGAATAATTAAATTTTATGGGATTGCGGGGGATTGCGGGGGATTGCAGTTTTTACTACTGTACTAAAAACCGCAATCCCTCGCAATCCCTCCGCAATATGAGTTTTTATAAGTATTTGTTTGTTTTTTGTTTTTTGTTTGAACTGAATACAGACTGCCGCCAAAAGCGCGAAACAATTTTCTACTTACGCGAGTATAAAGTCAACATCTCATCCAAAAGTGAAACGTTAGCATTCAAACACACAAATTATAAATCCTGTCATAATCCTGCCCTTTCGTGAACATTAACTTGTCACACACAAGATGTATGCAAAACCCAGGTAAACAAATCAAATACGCATACACTAAACATGAAGAAATGAATAATTAAATTTTATGGGATTGTGGGGGATTTCAGGGGATTGCAGGGAATTGCGGTTTTTACTACTGTACTAAAAACCGCAATCCCCTGCAATCTCCCGCAATCCCTCCGCAATATGAGTTTTTACAAGTGTTTGTTTTTTGTTTTTTGTTTGAACTGAATAAAAAAGTATTTTACATATTAGTTCATCTTGTTGTTGATTTGAGTGAGTGAGTGAGTGACTATATAATTATGCTGGTTGGATGATGATGATGATGATGAAGATGACGACGATGACGACGATGATGATGACGTCACTCCGAAGTGAACGTCGGCTTACAGACGCTACGCTATTGGTTTCAGACTGCCGCCAAAAGCGCGAGACAATTTTCTACTTACGCAAGTATAAAAACCGCTGGCGCTGAACCTCCAGGTTTTGGCATTAAAAACCCCCCAATAAAGCTGTGAGGGCCTTCAGTAAACCTGGAGGGATAAAAAATCAAATACAGGACTTTTCGTACCATAGTCGTTGTGTACCTCATTTAGTCGAATCGTACCTTTTCTACCCTAACCCTAACCCTAACCCTAACTCTAACCCTAACCCTAACCCTAACTCTAACCCTAAAGGGTACGAAACGACTAGGTACAAAACGTCCAGGATACGAAACGACCTGCATCGTAAAAAATCCTTCTTTCTCCTTCACCAATGTTCTCGAAATTCATCCTCCTCAAAAATCTCATCGCAAATGACGTCACGTTATTGATGACGTCACACATGTTGCAATTTCGCCATTCCATCAATTGCCTATCTGGGGAGGTGTTTCGACCTTAAAAACCACTTTCTGTTCAAACCTCGATTCTGAAAAATCGATACATTCAATCGGACATAACTTCCAGTAAGTGTGCAAAATCTCTAGGAAATCCGTCCAGTAGTTTTTGAGAAATGAGCCGTTAAGTCGGGACAGACAGACACACGCATCGTAAAAAATCCTTCTTTCTCCTTCACCAATGTTCTCGAAATTCATCCTCCTCAAAAATCTCCTCGCAAATGACGTCACGTAATTGATGACGTCACACATGTTGCAATTTCGCCATTCCATCAATTGCCTATCTGGGGAGGTGTTTCGACCTTAAAAACCACTTTCTGTTCAAACCTCGATTCTGAAAATTTGATACATTCAATCGGACCTAACTTCCAATAAGTGTGCAAAATCTCTAGGAAATCCGTCCAGTAGTTTTTGAGAAATGAGCCGTTAAGTCGGGACAGACAGACAGACAGACAGACAGACAGACAGACAGACAGACAGACAGATAAAGTCTGTAGGACCTCCAGTAAACCTGGAGGGATAAAGTCTGTAGGACCTCCAGTAAACCTGGAGGGATAAAAGTCAGTGGGATCTATTGAAATTGACGGCGGGTTTTCCGGTTTTTCTATGGGCCGTGTGACCAGTCACCACATTTGCGTCTTATATACTACTTTTGTAGAGAGAGAGGGGGGGAGGAGAGAGAGAGGGGTGTGGAGTGGCAATCTAAAATTAGGCAAACACGCACGCACACACACGCACATGCACACTCACGCACGCACGTTCACAGAAGTGGGTGTGGTTAACTATGTGTCAATTTTTGGAGCAGGCGGAGTTGCTTCCTCTTTCCCAGTAGGCGCGTGTATCGGAAGAGACTGCCGCCAGTCTGCCTGTAAGTGGTGCACTGTCATCTTCCATTAGCTCACCACCAGCCTTCCAGTCTTTCCTCATGCCTGGCATAGGCCTTATCTTTCAAGGCCTGAAGATTGCCTGGCAAGGACGGAGCTCCTATAACTCTGTACCACACACAGAACTTAGCAAAACTGATCGCGGTTGTATTCATGGTCGCCGCTGTGCCATTTTTTGTCCAACAGATCGTGCTACTTGATTTCTTCCTTCATGCAGCTCTTTCTCTTCTGCTCGGGTCAGCCGTGACGTGAGGCAAAGCAGAAGGCGGCGGTAGTCATGGTGACAAGGCCGAGACAGTCAGAGATCAGCAGAGCGCCCTCTCTCGCCCTGCCAGCCCATGCAGAGATGGAAGCAAAGATGAGAGTTCTTTCAGCCAGGCGAAAATGAACAGAGAGAAATGAAGCCCATGAAAGAAAAAGAGAATGAAGAGGAACTACAGAAGGAAACAGAGTGCATGAGATGCAGACCTGGAGGAGGCGAGCAGCACAGTGGAAGACTCTTCCATGAAAGTTGTTTCTCTTTCAGCCACAAAGAATGCTGAATGAGTAAGATTAGTACTGCATCACATTAAAAACCGAATGGGGGAATTATGTTTTCATCAAAGATTGCGCTCAGTACACATGCACCGTTTTGAGGACAAGACAAGGGTTCAAAAGCGTGATCAATTTCATTCTATAAGACGGTTGGAGTTACATTAGAAGTGACAAATGACGTCAACAGTTTGCCTCTATGCCGCCTCAGGTTTACAGTCTACTCATCACCACCTCCGATGACCATATCCACCACCGCTATCCACCATCATCACCACCACAGCACCGTGCCCATCGTCGTTAATCGCTACAATACAATAACTGTCCACATGTACATGTATGTCATTCTGTGAACCCCAGTAGTATTGACTCTGCCACAATTCGCAATGAATGAGTAATAGACTTGACCCTTCGCATTACAGCATGGCGCCAAAAATAGTTCGTTCTGATACTATTTTTTTCTCTCCACTGTTTACAGAAATCATTCAGATGTCAAAACTTGTTTCCATTTCACCACAAACATTTTATCTTATCGAATAAACGCTTGTTTATTGCATCAACAAAAGTTATGAGTTTCGTGCGAAATAGTCTTAGAACTACTTTAACGGCATGTGTCAGGGAGCAGATCGGCTATCACACAAGCCTCTCCTCATTCAGCGTGGCTGAGACTATAGTGAATATAGTCTCAGCGACAGGTTGGTCACGTCATAGCCTTAATTCTTCCATAACATGCATACCACCATTCTGAACACTGAGTCTCAGCCACGCTGAATGGCATACCACATCGTTGAGTGTATTCCTCCGCTTGTTGTGATACACTCGATACTGGCAGCCATCTTTTCGTCAATTCATTTTCTAAACATCGATTTCCAATAAATGTAAAACTTGTATGCGGTAAAATTTTAATCACAAGAGTGTAATATTGTGAACTCTACTAATTATAAGGACTTTCAATACAACAGGAACAATTATGATTCATTGTGCGAGTAAGGCAACCAATCCCGTCTGCATAATGATAATCTTTTGGACCGATAGTACGACACGCCCAAAAACCCGCTGAGTGCTTTTACTGATGAGGAATCATTAATTTAATGTATGCTTAGAAGGATTAAACTTAGAAAAACTGCTTCTGAGCTCTCCGATGATATCGAACTTCGGAATCGGACGGATTCCTACAGAATAAACTTCCACTCGATCAACGTTCAACACAGACAACAGTGAGTAAAATCTTCCTTCTAGATCAGTCGATACACGAATTATCGAAGTGTGGACTCAAGCAGCTCGTCAAACAGTGTGAAGGCAGTTAGACCACAGGTTCCGGCCAGAAAGCATTTACTTGCGAGAGTATAACCATAGATTCACGAAACCAGCCCGGAGCCTTAGGAATCCTTTTCGCTGCGTTTATACTAGTTTCAAAGATTGCGTGTATACACAATCGCGCACGTGCTGAAGGAAGTTTGCAACCTTAAAGATGACGATCGCGCAAAAAGTAGTTCTCAAATGATTTCCTAAAAATCTCATAGATTAGTTTTATTAGAACACCAAATTTGTGTTTATCTATCGGGATAAATAATTGGAGTGAAATAGAATCGTCTCTTTTTACTCTCAATGGTCTTTTGATCATGTTTAATTTTGATTGGTAAAATCATTGGAATGTGGAGCCGAAGTCATGTGACCAACCTGTGTCAGAGATACTATATCTCTGTGTTCAGAATGGCCTCTCCAATGACCCTCATATGAATTTTTCGGACGAAATCCTTCCATCACGTGATGTCAACTGTGCTAGAGACTGCTTCTCCGGCAGGCGAAGTCTCTAGTGGACTAGAATGCATGCATGTAGTCGTGACCATATTCCTTATGTCTGTGGTAGTTAGCATGACGTCAGTTCCAGGGCTCTAAAGCTTGGACTGGAGCGATTACATTTGTACTGAGAACCTTTCCACGTTTAATAGCTGGTATTAGAACAAAGGACAATGAACATCCAAACTGATGACAGTTCAGAATACACAGAGAAAAAATTTCAGAGCTTTTCCACAGAGGACAATTTAGTAGCCCACCTGTTCCTGATAATCGTGTCAGTATTGGCATATAGCACTAATTGGGCTTCCCAAGTCGTGAGGGCGCACTTACAAAAGACAACTCTTTATGTCAAATATAAATAGTATATTGTGTACCAGCACCACGATCTAACTTGGCGGGCCAAAGCTTGAAAACATTTCCCCACAAGATTATCCAGACGTTTCATAATTATCATCTACTATTCTGGTTTAGCATTCATATGTCCTCCTAACAAATAATCTACTTGTTCATAACAATGTATCACCCACATTCCGTCGTGCACACAATAGTTGCTGTAAAATACTCAATTTCAAGCAACTTGTACGTGCTGCCCATCTACAGTTTGGATGGAGAAATTGACGACCGTGTTGTGGTCTACATGTAAAGAACTCCTTTGATCTCAGGCGGCATAGCTTGTTTTACTAGCAGCCCATACATCTGAACTTTCATTCTTCATATTGTAGATTAATGCTGCATGAACTTGTTCCCGTTTCAGCAAGTGTTCTTACATGATACCTACATTCGGATGAAATGCATAGTAAGTGTGTGTCCTCATTGGATCCTTGAGAAAGGAGCTTTGAATTGTACTTGTACATGGTCAGGGCTAGCTTTGATTATTACCCCCGTAGGCCCTACTCTAATTGGCTTCACTTGCAATCCCTTGACGAAATCCTGGATCATTCTCATGGTTTCGTTTGGCAGTAACTGCTAACGAGTCTAAGAAGAGATAAAACATTTCAGCACCAAAATGCTTTTATGATTAACACTTATATTATTACTACCACTACTCCTCCTGTACTCATCATCATCATCATCATCATCATTATCATCATCATCATCATCATTATCATCATTATCATCATTATCATCATTATCATCATTATCATCATCGTCGTCGTCGCCGCCGCCGCTGTCATCGTCGTCGTCATCATCGTCGTTGTCATCGTCATCGTCGTCATCGCCATCGTCGTCATCATCATCATCATCATCATCACCACCACCATCATCATCGTCGTCGTCGTCGTCGTTATCATCATCATCAACATCATCGTGAATTTGATTTGGAGCGTGTGTGTGTGGTGTGTGTGTGTGTGTGTGTGTGTGTGTGTGTGTGTGTGTGTGTGTGTGTGTGTCTGTCTGTATGTGTGTTTAGAGTATGTTTGATTTGTACTGAACTCAAGGATGCACGCCCATTGTCTACACTTTCGCTGAAACTTGACTCCAAGCTGGTGCAATTCAGTCCTTGACCTACATTCTGCCAGGAATTCCTCGATTTGCCTTCCTCCTGTAGACCATACTTCTCGAGAGTTCATGCTGCAGCAGTACCGTAAGAACAAGTGTCAACAATCCCCGCTAGATCACTGAATCTCTTACATTCGCGATAGATCTCATGAACGGAATGTTCCTAGCTCGATACCTTCTCACTTCACCAAAGTGTCTCCTTTTAACATTGTTACGATCTCACATGAACGACATATTTTGCGCAATGCATTCGGAAATGTTTCATATTCTCTCCATCAACCCAAAAATTGGTGATCGACAATCCCAAATGCACTAAAGCAGTGCAGATAACATCCTGATATTCCATACGTCATAACTCAACTGGAAGTGAGTTTCTCGGCACTGGAGAAGAAAAGCATGACAGCGGCACATGATCAGCAGTCAGGAAGCTGGAGTCCCTCATGGAAGGCGTGTGATACTAGGGACAACGACCTGCTATTATGCTTCCTTGCCTAGTAGGTCTGCCATTGTAGGCTACCCTATTCTCTTCTCCAGTCGGCCTGCCCTGTCATTGCCCGCGGTCGTGGGCCAATGGCGTGGATGGCGGTTTGTAGCCACTTATCGCACTCCTCTCCACGTGCAGATCGTGCGCGGCCGAGTGGACAGGGCGGCGAACAAACACCGTTTCGCAGTGGCCAGGGTCCCCGGCTGTAGCGCACACAGAGTAATACAAAATCAATGCTTCCTCCCTTCCTGCCATCATTTTGTCATTCAAGCTCTATCGATCCGCCGGCCCGCTCTCATTACACCAGCTCCCCCTCAGGTTGGTGTCATCCCGCGCTTTTGTCGCACCTCGTCAGATAGGATGACAGATAGAAATTTCCGTCGTATTAAATGTTCTTTGAACTTGACGCGGGAAATTTAGGTCACCTACATAAAACTCTTCACATTCTTTGCTGTTATGAGGATAATAGGAAACATGAAATGGTGTCGTATGTATTTATTTTTGCCCCTTATAATGCATGTGGCTGCAGTATAACTTGTATGGTAATATGAAATGTATGGTGCTGGTGATCGAAACATGTTTCCTCTCTTTCTCTGTTTAGCAGTATATGATTCCAGAACAACTCCAGATATATGAGCAACACCTTCATAGATTAAAACTGTTTTTGCTGTCTCCTGTCTCGTGTAGTCAATAGCATTCCACATCTTTCATCCCTAATGATTCACAAGCTTTTTATTTCGGCTCACCACAATTTTCTTTGATGATCGCTGTGCACAATGGGCCAAATTAGCATAGTTTGCCTCTTTCGCCACACCATATCAGTAGCTTCAGGAAACAATCCTTATCTTTTCCTGCATAGTTTGCCTCTTTCGCCACACCATATCAGTAGCTTCAGGAAACAATCCTTATCTTTTCCTCTGATGCAATGTATCGCATTGAAAGGGGCATTGCGATGAAATATCTTGCCATTAACATGGACACTATAAGCCTGTCTGATATAACGCAATTTCATCCGCTGACAAAAGACGTCCATTTGTTCAGTGCGACCCAAAGGCACATCACCATTAATCAGTAACCGCGTGTTTGCCATGTCATCCAGTTTTCTCGGGGACAAGGCATAACCTCAAACCACAATAGCTGCAGCATCTCAATAATATAAGGTTTTAGCTATGATGTCAAGCTGGCGTGAAATCTGCGAGCGTTCTAACATTCCAACCATTCTTATTTCACTTAGGTATACCCTATGCCAATTCCAGGCTTGTTCGTAATATCGGACAAACAAAAGAGACAAATTTACTCTGTGGCCCGGTGAAGATGTTCTGAGGTTCCGTCAGTTCGTGATATTTTGTTGCCAATAAGCGCTTTTTTCTGATGACAGAAAATGGTTAAAAAAATGGACTAATGCATTTGTTCGCAAACAGCGTGCTCGTAATAAGAGTGCTCCACTGTAGAACTCTCCCCATTAAAACAGATTCACTTTTGTAACAGTATGGCTACGTGTACGTACGGCTCAAAGTTGTATAATTCCAACCAAAAACAAGGGCGATACTCTCTCTTCTTATCCTCTAAACATGCGCACTTAAAGCATTCACACACGTGCACATAATTATTTGCGGCAACTTTGCCTTTTCTATGTGAAATATCGCGCACACAAGTCGCAAGAAGGGTTTTGGGCGTCCTCAAACGTGACAATTTTCTGGCAGTTACGCCTTATCTATCGGAAATACCGGTTTGCAAGTCCCAAGAATAAAATAACAGGCGCCACAGACGTTTCGAACCAAGCAAGGATAGGCCGCCTTTAGGACATGTGGGTGGACCACAACTCAACTTCTATGTCACAAGCATAAACTCATCTGACTGGCTGTTCGAATGCATCAATAGGTCGTGAAAGCTTTTACATTTTACAAATCGAATGCAGGTCGACGCATCCACGCTGAAGCATGAGTTACCCGTTGCCATCGGTCACGGCGTATTACAGAGAAGCGTCATCAGTCATCCATCATCCTTCCACCGGAAGGATGCATATGAACCTTCCGGCGGAAGGATGACAGATGACTGATGCCGCTTCTCTGTAATAAGCCGTGACCGATGGCAACGGGTAACACATGCTTCAGGGTGGATGTGTCGACCTGCATTCGATGTGTAAAATGTAGGAGCTTTCACGACCTATTGATGCATTCAACATACATCTTTGATAAATTAATGCTGTGCATGGCTTACATTGGATGGGTTGCTAGTATCCCGAAATAGAGCGTTTTCTGTGCGAACCGGCAACACGTCCGCCATTGAAATGTGCACAGAGTTGGCTAGTTCACCTCTTGTCATGACCTCTACGCATGTGCATTAGATGGGATATCCCAATGTAATAATAACTATTCATCTGGGTCATTACTAATTCGTTGTGGCGACCAAGTAGCGCCTCGTGCACACCTTACTGTCGTAGTTGGGAACAACTCAAAGTTGTGAACAACGAAGTAGACAACTACGACGTAGTTACCACCAAACATAGTAGGTTCATATGCACCCCACCACTGAACAGCTACAGATTTAGTGCAGCGCTTCACTTGTTAAAGGGGAGGTAAATCTTCTGCGCCCAATGTTGTGTTGCTAGACGCGAAGAAAGTGTTTTCTTTGCCACAGACATCGTTTATGCACGATTAAATATATTCTGCATGAATAAAGTCTACTACTGTGTCATCCTTACTTGCCATTACTCGCGCATACAGAGCACTTGGGGCAAATAAAGCCCGTTCCAGTCCCAAAATGATGTTTCTGAGGGTTATTTTACGCATCGACGGCTAGTGCGGGATCGAAGATGCCATTTTAAAAATCGTCTGAATCACCTCGGATCGGTGATGCACAGCGCTGAGTGAATCACGCCTTAAAATTGCTGTTCAGGAGTGAAACACTTTGCACCGCTGCGCCTCCTGAACAAGCCTTCTATGAAGGTCAACCCTATCCCTGCTCACCCTGCCTTGAAAGAGGTCTCAACCTCTGGTTCTATGACAAAGGCATGGCATGTCCTACAGCTGAAGGTTGGAGCCCTCTACCAGAAGCGGGTGAACGAGAAGGAAGACAACCTTTGCCTACTCCTGGTTCTACTAACAGATTTGCAGGACTCAGCGGCCGGCAACTTTGAACGGTGAAAGTCCTATTGGGAGTCTGCAAGTCATTCTGCTTGGTTGGTCCATGACTGATATAAAACTCAGACAATGTTGCCAAGAACAGAGTCATACTGTGTCGACCTCACTCTCTCCTCTTCACATGGCCCGTCCAGACTGTAACTCTTAATCATGATTGCACTCTGGCAAAGACTATCAATGATGCTTTCTTGTTTGTATTTGATTTTCGCTTGTGTTGGTGTGTGATATTGTGATATATATTTACGGGTTAAAGGAAAGAATGATAATCAAGATTTATGATATGTTGATAATTTAGTCAAAGATGTGTCAAAAACAAGGGACTGCCACGGCACTAAAGTAAAAGTCTAAAACACGGTGAGGTTCTGATGGCCGCGTATAAGAAGTCTAGCAAGATCAATGAAGTCATTGTAGAAGGAACTGTGTCGTAAAGGAGAACAGTTTTCAAAAAGTGCATGGATTTACGAGCGAGTTTTTGGACTCTCTCTCTGTGTCTCTGTCTGTCTCTCTGTCTGTGTCTCTGTCTGTCTCTCTGTCTGTGTCTCTGTCTCTGACTGTCTCTCTCTCTCTCTGTCTGTCCCTCTGTCTCTCTCTGTCTGTCTCTGTGTCACTGTCTGTGTATCTGTCTCTCTGTCTCTATCTGTCTGTCTGTCTGTCTCTCTGTCTGTCTGTCTGTCTCAGTCTGTCTGTCTCAGTCTGTCTGTCTGTCTCAGCCTGTCTGTGTCTGTCTGTCTCAGTCTGTCTGTCTGTCTGTCTCTCTCTGTGTCTCTGTCTGTCTGTCTGTCTCTCTCTCTCTCTCCCCCCCCCCCTCTCTCTCTCTCTCTGTGTCTCTGTCTCTCTCTGACTGTCTCTGTTTCTCTGTCTGTGTCTGTCTCTGTCTCGTTCTCTCTCTGTCTGTCTCTCTGTCTGTGCCAGTCTCTCTGTCTGTCTCTGTATGTGTCTGTCTCTCTCTGTCTCTGTCTCTCTGTCTGTCTCTCTCTCTCTGCCTCTTTCTCTATATTTGTTTCTCTCTGTGTCTTTCTCTGTCTGTCTGCCTGTCTGTCTGTCTGTCTGTCTCTCTCTGTGTCTGTCTGTCTGTCTGTCTGTCTGTCTGTCTGCCTGCCTGCCTGTCTGTCTGTCTGTATCTCTCTCTCTCTCTCTCTCTCTCTCTCTCTCTCTCTCTCTCTCTCTCTCTCTCTCCCTCCCCTTGTCGAACCATCAGAAAATGAAATTGCTCTGATTAAAATTCTGTGAACAAGGTATTATGTGTAGTAGTCTGCAATTTTCTACATTTGAAGAAAAACTCACAACTCCAGCAGCAGGTTCAATTGTCATTCGTTTCACACACACTAAAGAGAGCCCCGAATCTGCGGGACATCGGTCGCGTAACGGTATAAGGGAAGCAACTCTATTTGCGCTTTTGAAGAATCTGGGACACACGCACGAAATTAACTGTATTTATGTTTGGCATCTTAAGTTTACTCCGAAGTACATGAAACGACGTTATTAAATTACTTGAAGTTAATGTGATATTAAAAAATATTTGGAGCAATTTAGTTAAAGCACGAACACGACTGATGAGATTGGTAGAAACATTCTGGGTGTACTGCGAAGAGTTGTTCTTCTTGGCGTAATCTTCTGTGTTTCGTTGGTAACTGTAACGCTACGTTGGAAGGATGCGCGGTAATTCGAAGTTTTAGCTAAAGGCACGGCTGTGTGCGAAACCTCACCGATTGAACAGTGTGAGAGTTATTGTAATCGAAGGCACTATGAATTTATCGGAGTCAACCATCCTGACAGAGGATAATTTGAGTGAAAAATCGTATCATCTCTTGTCGGAACGTCTAAAGGAAAAACGACGTGACTCAACCGACGTCGACGATAGTGCCCGTGGATCTCCGTCCAGCGATGCATCCTTGTCAAGAAAGACCGCGATTCGGCCATCCCCAAGGCCTGGGATGGAGAGGCTGATGGCGAGGTTTGTCTGTACTACCTTTTTTCCGTTAAACCCTCCTCAACCGTCACTCATGCGGACGTAAACAAACATGCACTATGGAGTATGGTACAACTGCGTCATAACCGACAAAATGTGGAGTTCTGATCGATTCAGTGTCTGTGTACGAACGTGGATAAATGCTCTGCCTCTGGTAGACTAGTTAACTGATTGTTTCATATTTAGTTAAGGCTTATGGTTTGGAACTATGCTTAACGGATCATCTAATGTCACTGAAGAGAAAATTAAGTACATATGCGTTAAGCAGCTTGTAATAGGCCTATTGGATTTAAGAATAAGAAAAAGCGTTCCTTTGGTTCATTTGGATAATGTACTTTTCTGTGTAATTCTTTCACTGATTTGAGCATGCTTTTTCTAGAACTTATACTTTTTCAATTTGGAAAAGAGTAGACAGATTCCCTCTCCCATGCAGTTTGCATAGATTCTTTGTGATGTTACTTCACATTGCTTATGTTCATACTGTTACTCGTGTCTGTGTGTATTGTGGGGACCACCAGGCACCACAAGACCAATGCACAGCCAGTGGATGCCAATGACCCGGTGGCTGGCATGGCAAGGAAGATGGACGATGACAGAAAGACAATGGAGGATGAATTTGCCAAGACTCTGAGTGAAGCCCATGTACAGTTTGATTTTTGCATGTTTTTCTTTCTGCTCAACATTTTAATTTCTCTCTAGAATGGAGATCATTACTTTTTTATCTCTAGAGTACCTTGATTTCATGCTGATGATGTATTACATAATTGAGTGATTATTCAACCACTCAGTACATATGTATATTTTGGTCACTCTCAAAGTAATGTTGCGTGGCATTTATGCTAATGAAATGTTGTTTTGTTAGTGTTTATTCAATGGGATGTTTGCGACAAAGCAGTATTTGTTAATCAAACATAGTAAATATTTATATGAGAAAATGTGAGATGAAAATAGGCATAACAGTTGAAGTGGAGTGAAGACAGATCGAGACTATATCACATAAGAGAAATGATACCTGAAGTGGTAAATGTGGTAAATGAGAAGTCTGAGGCCCAAAAGGAATTTAAAGGCCCAAAGCCACAAGTGCTCATGAATAATGATGTGAAAAATCATGGGTGAACAGGCAAGTCTAATACAGTAATAGTTTTATAATACCATTCCCAGTAGAGCTGAGGAGAGCGTATTTGTCTCTTGAGATTTCCATTAACTTTCATAAGCATTCTTTTTTACTTTAAATGTTTGTGATGTTCATTTTGAAAGAGTTCCATGCTGTTGGCTTTTTGCAGACATTTACATGTTGTGTTATCCAGTTTATTAGCTTAGAAAGGCCTTTGAATGGCTGCTTGTAACTCTGAAATTGTCTTTCCAGGATAGCCTGGTGAAGATGCATTGGCTGGCTGATCTGAGAGGGGAAAACTACAGAACCAACTGTAAGTTTCAAAGACCCAGCATTCAGTTCTGCTTCTAGAGTATCAACTGCAGAGGATCTTTGAATGATGGCAGGTGCACAGCATCTTGCTTTGTTCGTGCAAAGAGATGTATGAAGTTGTGATCTGTGTGTCATTTGTAGCTGTGTGTGCCTGTGATGCTGACATTTCCAGAGAAAGATTGCAACATCTTGGAGCCCTCCTTGAACTTCCCGTGACTTTGTAGCACCGCCCTGTGCAGTTAAAATATGGAGATCTGGAAGCATCCCCATCCCGAGACAAATTTGTGCTCTTGGTGTTGCCAAGTGCATGTCTGTTTACATACAGAAATGTATGCACTTGCTCTCAAAGAAACATCTCTTCCACATTCATCATGAAAAGCATACACTGAAGCATGCATGCTTTAGAAAAGAAAAAGAAACTGTACATATTAATTTTAGGCATGTCCACATTTATTGCTCTATGCACACACACACACACACACACACACACACACACACACACACACACACACACACACACACACACACACACACATTCACATCCACATCCACAAATTCTCCCTCACTTCAATCCCCGCACACTTCAGAGTACTGTTTGTGAACATGTTATTGTGCATGTGCTTGCATGCATTTACACACTTCCATGGAAACATACACTCCTATATTTACTCAAAAATGAAGGTATACATAAACATGCCTAGTCATACACCACTGCATTTTATCCACATGAATCCCGTTTCTCCAACCCTCCCCACTCCCCAACTCTCCCTTCCTAAGCTGTCTTTAGACCTCTGCTTTTCTTAAAATAATGACATTCTTTAGTGTTGCTTGACATGATATGAGACTGAATGATATAAAACAACAAAACGCTGTCCTGAATAAATTTCAGCTTCCAAGAAGAAACCTCGCAATCTTCAGAGCAGAAATATTTGTCACAGAAGTAATATTGGTTTTGTTCTGTTTTGTTCTCTTTTTCTTTTCTTTTTTCATGATAACTATTGATAACAAGAAAGGGATAGTGAACATATTGTTTGTGGAGGACATCACCTGGACTATATATCAAGCAAAGATGTTGCTGCTTCATAGTGATTGCTTTATATTGCCTTTGTCAAGTTTGTTAATGTTTCCATAGAAGTTTCTGAAGATATATTTTTCCTCTTCTATTTGTTCAACAAGTTCTCGTGCTTTTACAATGATCGCTTTGAACCAATTTCAAGATCAGTCTGACTTCATTTCTCAAAGTTTCCTTGTGAATCTTTTACATTCCCATTCACCACATATCGTGGTGGAAAACTTATGCATAGATACTGTTCAAAACTAAATGTGTCAGGCTCATCAAACATAAGTATGAATGTTGAACAGTCTGATGTGAGAACCAAAATAGAATGATCCCTTAGATAGGAAATCTTTGACATGTAAACTTTTTATCATGGAATCTAAAGGAAAAAAAATCATCTCTTCTTTTTTGGTGTAGCAGCTAGAAGCCCTGGACCAATTTTTGGGGTGCGTTCTTCCCTGAGTTACCATGTGTTTTATTACAACATTCATGCTTCAATGTAATCTCACATTGTACAGGGAATGAATCTTGTTGAGGATTTTGTGTTCTCTTCTTCTTGCAGGGGTTTTGGAGTCACTGAAAGGGGATGAGAAGACTGGATCAGATGAGTGGTAAGTCAAATCAGCTATAGATTGTCAGCTGGAGTAAATACACAGGATTCTGTTGAGGGATGATATGGTGCTCACCTCACCAAAGTGATGCTGCCATATAGAATGGGGGGGGGGGGGGGAGATGGGTTGGGGGAACGGGAGGATGGTGGGGCTTGCTAAGTTTGTAGCTTTGAGGGTGAAAATGTCTGCCTTTCTCAAAGTAGTGTGATGGAATGCAATTGCACTAGATCAGAACTACCAAGTTGGTTAGTTGAAATGATTAGTGTACACCAGTTTTGTTTGAGAGAAATGCTACAAGAATCTATTGGTAGTCTCCTTTCATTCCTTACTGGAGATGGTCCATGTTTGTAGTGACAGAAATGAGAGAAACAACACTTTTGTAGTGAATGAATTTTCTTAGATTTGAATACCATTTTCCCACTATTTTCTATATATCCTGTGATGTTTTTAACATACTGTTCATCACCAATTGATGATCTGCATTATGTAAAAGACGAGAAGATGCTACAGGGCCAAGAGTTATGTGGAGATGTGCTGTGAGGGAATGACTTATTATTTGGGTTTGTCTTTGCAGGGACAGATATGACAAAGCCTATGTCCAGACCAATATGAAGAGGCTTAAAGGTAAAGAGTTGAAATGTGCTTTCCTCCTTTATCTCCTCAAACTGTACTACTGGAAGTGTTTTCAACACTTTTCATATGGTTTACAGTTCTACAGTTCAGGGCAGGTACTTGATGAGAAAAGGTTTCTCAGAGTTTCACTTGAGCTTCTCTCACATGTGTCTTTCACAACTTTTCTGTCTTTCTGTTTTGCTATTGATGACTAGAGTGACTAATTTCATATCCAGTGCATTTCCCCCTTGCCTGCCGTCGCTTAGGGCATTCTCTCTCTCTCCCTCTCTATCTCTCTTTCCTTCTTTCTCTCTCTCTCTCTCTCTCTCTCTCTCTCTCCTGCCATTTGTCCATCATGTCATCAGTAGAAGGAAAATGAGATACACTTTTTGTTCAAATGTCCTCATTTTGCAGATTTGAGAAATAGATACATAAGTTCTAGACACAACAATGATACCGATGACCTGGTGGGTATTTTGTCGTCGCAGGATGAAGCTGTGATTAGAAACTTGGCAGCATATTTGTATTTTGCTTTCAAAAAGAGAGAAAAAGATAATGATCCTAATTCAAATGAGTCATGAAACAGATAATCATTGTTGTACGGGCTGGTGGCCTAACAATAAAATGTTCGTGTTGTCTCTCTCTCTCACCCTCCCTCCCTCCCTCTCTCTCTCTCTCTCCCTCCCCCCCCCCCCCTCTCTCTCTCTCTCCCTCCCTCTCTCTCTCTCTCCCTCCCTCTCTCTCTCTCTCTCTCTCCATCCATCCATTGTCTCTGTCCCCTCCCCCCCATCCTCCATGTAAATGGCTAACTTGAAATTTTTTCCTAATGCAAGCATTTATCACTACTCCCCTGCCTACAACTATGATTATTTAATTGCTACATCTTTATTTCTATTGATAAAATAATGTTCTAGGCCTTGTTCGTTTGTTTGTTCGTTCTTCCCCCCCCCCCTCTCTCTCTTTCTCTCTCTCTCTCTCTCTCTCTCTCTGTCTCTAGGGGACAGATGTATGGTCCCGGTAACTGATCGACTAAACTGGCGATGACTATGGTAAACTCGTGTATTTGCAATGGGCTGATGGCCTTGACAATAAAGTTCAAGTTCTCTCTCTCTCTCTCTCTCTCTCTCTCTCTCTCTCTCTCTCTCTCTCTCTCTCTCTCTCTCTCATTCGGCGGCTTGCGCCCACGCCAGTAGGACGTGTTCTGCTTCGGCTCCGGCCTGCTTGCTCTACTGTAGAACAGCAGTGAACACAATGCCCGTCGCTGGACTACCAGCTGCTTTGGAAATACTACTTCCATCCCTGCTGGCGACAGAGGAGCTTTCGTCGTGGAAAGTTGATGGTGAAGCTGGAAGTGTCGTGGTGGTGTTGCGGTTCAAGCAGCGCCACGGTCAGCCATTGCTCACGAGTGACAAGCGTGGCTACTGGAAAAAGAAGACACCTGCCCAGAGACGACGGGACCAACAGCGAGCTGAATGTCGACAGAGGGGTGAGCAGAGACAGTTCAATGCTTTTTTGAGAACCGAGGCACCCAAAGTTGATATTGCGAAAACTATTGTTTCTGCCCATGGTGATGCACAAAATTCTCGCTCCGATGTACCGGCCGACTACGTCATCGCGGCACCCATGACCTCTGACCCCTCGAACTGCGCTGATGACCGAAAGGAAACAGCAGCCTCAGTCTCCATCGAGAATCCGCCTGCCTCAGTTCAACCGTTAACCCAAGATCATCCTCAAGGCATCACGATTGCATCCTCTAGAAGAGAAGCAACTGTTGAAGATCTCCACGAGTTGATGAAGGAGTTCACTGAGAACATGTCTCGTGGCTTGCAAGAACAGTTGAGCGCAGTCAGGGGTGGAATAGCTGAGGATTGTGCATCAAGGAACGTCACTGATCCCGCTCCATCCCTCCCGTCCACTTCTGTCGAAGGCCTGTATGATCCGGAGACAGCCTACAAGAGGACCTGCCTGGCATCACCAACAAAAGCCCCTGACAACACCCGCCCTGCAGTTCGTGGAAGATCAGCTGTTCACCATCGTGGCAAGAATGCTGATGTAAACAAGACCGAAAGAAGTAGAACGCCGCCGACACGTCAGCAACCTTCACGGGCTGCACGCAAAACTTGAACTTTTCAATTAACTGTGTTAACTCTCCAGTGCGTGTTCCGTGGGCCAAAGCTGGCTGCCAGTTTTGATGAGTCACTTGTACATTAATTGTTTTCGTTTGCGTTCTTCCAATGTAACGGGCTGATGGCCTAAACATTAAACTTGTTCAGTTCAGTTCTCTCTCTCTCTCTCTCTCTCTCTCTCTCTCTCTCTCTCTCTCCATCCATCCCTTGTCTCTGTCTCCTCCCCCCCATCCCCCATGTAAATGGCTAACTTGACAATTTTTCCTAATGCAAGCATTTAACACTACTCCCCTGCCTACAACTATGATTATTTAATTGCTACATCTTTATTTCTATTGATAAACAAATGTTCTAGGCCTCACCACTGTTCCTTGTGAAAACAGTCTCCCCTTCACCAGTATAGTGCCAGTGTATTCTTCCCTCTTGAAAATTTTGCCATTCTCCAGTAAACATTCCTTTACTCTTATCTTCCACCCTGACCTTGCTTCTGCTATTTTCCAAGCCACCTACTTGCCCACCAAGAGATGGCATGCTTACCTCTTCCATTCTCAGATTTTCCCCATTTTCTAGGGAAGATTACAGGTTGCTAAGAAGACCTCTTGTTAAAACATTATTTCATCATTAGGCATGTACCTACCTTTCCTCAGCATGCCTAATAATTTTCTGTATGAAAACCCCCATATATACATGATATTAAATTTCTTACACCAACCTATACAGTTAGAAAATCATAGTTTAAAAATTAGCCAGACCTATGAATACTTTTTAAAGAAATGGAAGTTTTTTTAATCAAGACTTGAAAACTCCTATTTCTACACCAACAGTAGTGTCTAAAAACATGGTGGCTCAAATATCAACAACACAAGTTTCTGCAACAACCCCTCATTTTTCAGACTTCCTCCTTTCTTTCAGTCTATCTACTCCTACCCTCTCACCCCCACCCCCACCTCCAAACTCTAACATAGGAAAAAATTATTTCACTGTTCTTTGTGTTGTGTTTGACAGATTTATACTTAATATCATTACAAATAATAAAAAGTGATGGGGACATTTTTTGTGTGCGTAACTGAAAGAAAGACAGAAAAAGAAATACAGTGAAAGAAAGATTAGGCAATGAAAGGAAAGTTATGATTACAGTAGCCAGACATATCCTAATTTTTTCTGCTGACCCCCCTTTTTTTAATGAAAAAAAAGAAGAGGAAAAGAATAAAAAGTAAACAACAAACTGCATGCTGTCCCATCTTCCCTATGAGCAGTATTGAAGTAAACAAGCATTCTCAGCAAAAGAGAAATGTTGATTTATGTTCAGATGCATCTACTGTGTACATGACATTTCTTCAAACACACACACACACACACACACACACACACACACACACACACACACACACACACTAACACATGCATACACATGTACACACACACAAATGCGAGCAGTCTCAATTTGGCCTCCTTCAGAAAAAGGTTGAGCTCAACTGCAGACCCTATTTTGGGGTATGATACGTTACCTTAACCAAAACTTTTTCTTCCTCCCCCCTCCGACCCCCCCCCCCCCCCCCCCCCCCCCCCCCTACAGCCTGAAGCAGTGTCAAGTCGGAATGCCCAGGGTTTGTTTGTTTGGTTTTTTTGTGTTTTTTTTTTTGGGGGGGGGGAGGGGTGTCTTGTCAGGCACCATATTAGACTGATTAGAAGCCCAGTGACTAGGAGGAGTAAATAGTAAATAAGATCCATCTGTGGGTGGAAAAGTCTAATCCCCCACCCTTTCCTTGGTATCAGAGTAACCTCCTTCAAGACCTGTATTGAATATTACAGTTTTGCTGGCTCGAGGAATGATTTTTCTGTGCTCAAGTACATATTTCTTTTTCACCACCTGTCTTCACATGAAAACATTCAAGGACAGACAAACCAACCAACCGACCATCCAACCAACTGACCAACCAACTGACCAACCAACTGACCAACCAACCCAACCAACCAACCAACCAACCAACCAACCAACCAACCCACCCACACACCCAGCAAAATTATGTGTTCTTTCCTGTTGACAGAATTTGAAGCTGCCTCAGCCATACAAAGGGAATCTGATGCACTGCCTGAACGGCCCAAAAACACTTTTAAAGAGGTGAGTTTATAATTTTTTGTAAAAAGTGAAAAGTGTATGAATGTTTATATTATGGAAACCTTCACTGCGTGGGAGAATCATATTTCCTCTTTCATATTCACCCTTTCATTTGGTGTCCATCTCTGTACAAGTATTAGGAATTTCCCTTTTCACAGAATGCAAGGCAGCATCTGTTTGTTCATATGCATAGATATACTCACATTTGGAATATTTAAGATAGATCACAACACGTTTGTCTTTAAAGATGACTGAAAAATGAAATAGAATTTTGAATACATAAAAAGAAGAAATTTTGTAAGAGATGCTCAGATGGATCTATTTAAAAAAATCATGTGTTTGTTCCTCTTGCAGTCCAAGGTGAAAACCCTGAGAGAAAAACTGAATGAAATGAACAGGAAGGCCCAATCCTGCCTGGACCATTTTCAGGTAAAATTTATGTGCACCTAAATTTTGCACATCTTTCATGTAATATAAGAACAAATGATGACAGGCAACAGAAAGAGTTTTGACCTACTCATGTAATAATCTGAAGAAACACAACCAATGAAGGATGTTTGAAAATGCTTAGGATGGATACACATTGCTGGAGTTGCATGTCTTCAAAGCTGAACAGCAGATGACATTTGAGATATTAAAGAAAGAAAAATTGTGATAAGAATGCTCTTGTAAAATGTAAATCATTAGATCATTGCAACTGTAGTAGAACCCATTGGTTTCCAGTAGTTCCTCCAATTTCTCCTCATTAACACTAATAATGCAAACATTCGGCTGGAAATTGTCACTGAAGAAGCAGATATGACTGACTTTACATAAGCCCATGGATGTTGATTTGTGTTGTGTGATAAAAGTCTTCTGACCATGGTGTACTTGAGTGGAGGTAATGTTTGCATGTTATCTGTGTAATATGTGCCAATTTTCTGTACACAACATCATAGACTTTTTATCTAATCAGCAAAGGGCATGCAGAAACATGATCATCTCAAAAGTATGTCTGAAATCCACACAAATACTTCACGACGCTCCAAGTAGAACAACAACATAGACATTTTAGATTCATCACCAAAACATGAAATAAAATTATGATAGCTCCAAATTATGTCTGAAATGCACTAAACACATCCAGATGCTCAATGTAGAACAACACAGACTTTTTCTTTCATCAGCAAAGCATAAAGAAACAAAATCAGCTCCAAATCATGTGTGAATACCACTCCAGCATATCATGTGTGAATACCACTCCAGCGTATCATGTGTGAATACCACTCCAGCATATCATGTGTGAATACCACTCCAGCATATCATGTGTGAATACCACTCCAGCATATCATGTGTGAATACCACTCCAGCATATCATGTGTGAATACCACTCCAGCATATCATGTGTGAATACCACTCCAGCATATCATGTGTGAATACCACTCCAGCATATCATGTGTAAATACCACTCCAGCATATCATGTGTGAATACCACTCCAGCATATCATGTGTGAATACCACTCCAGCAAATCATGTGTGAATACCACTCCAGCATATCATGATGCTCCTCTCTGCTGCCTTGCAGTCTGCCAAGAAGGAACTGGATGCCATGTCCTCAATGAGCAAGAAAATCGACGTGGACGACGATGACCCTGACATTCTCAAGATGAAGGTGCTCCTCAACGACGACTACCTGAAACCTGAAGTCATGGAGCTTCTCAAGTCGCCACGGGAGCAACAGGTGGAGGCTGCTGCTGAGGATGACTATTGGAGTGACGAGGATGAAGAACCAACAGAGAAAGGCACAAACATTCCAGCCTTCCTGACAGACCATCATATGCCCTTACAGGAGTTGGTGCCTGTCCACTCCCAAATTGCCCCTATGAAGACCCACATCCCCAAGTAGAGATGTAAACAGAGGATGGTGTTTTCTGACAGTGGCTCTGTTGCACAGAGCAGCACACAGGCAGTGTTTTATTGCATTCCTTTTTGGAGTTGATTGGAAAGATTGCATGGGCTGAGTGTCGAGTGAGAGAGAGAGAGAGAGAGAGAGAGAGAGAGAGAGAGAGAGAGAGAGAGAGAGAGAGAGAGAGAGAGAGAGAGAGAGAGAGAGAGACGTTTGGTATTTAATGAGTTATAGCTTGCATGCATGGGTGCCTTTGTGTGTATGTGTGTGTGTGCATTTGTGTGTGTGTGCATTTGTGTGTGTGTGAGTGCATTTATATGTGTGTGTGTGTGTATGTGTGTGTGTATGTGTGTGTGTATGTGTGTGTATGTGTGTGTGTATGTGTGTGTATGTATGTAAGTATGTGAAGATGCATATGCTTTTGTGAGAAGTTGTGCAGACACAGTTGTGGGGGTTTGAAAATGTTACTTCTGACTGAATATCTGCATTTGCATGCCTATTCTTAATTCATTTCGCTCATTTGTAGTAAACATGACTGTGGTGACATTTATCATGGGGTGTTGTAAACATGTTCCCATTTTTGACTCACATGCGAAGCAAAAGTGAGTCTATGTACTCACCCGTTTCGTCCGTCCGGGCGTCCGGGCGTCCGAAAACTTTAACGTTGGATTTTTCTCAGAGACTATTAAGTCTATCAATACCAAATGTGGCATGATGGTGTATGATGACAAGGCCTCAAAAAAACATACATAGTGACTTGACCTTGCTTCAAGGTCAAGGTCACAGGGGCCATAAATGTTGTCTAAAAAACAGCAATTTTTCACATTTTCTCAATTTTCTCTGAAGTTTTTGAGATTGGATACTTCACATATATATGGTATATAGGGCAAAGTAAGCCCTATCTTTTGATACCAGTTTGATTGACCTTGCTTCAAGGTCAAGGTCACAGGAGCTCTTCAAAGTAGGATTGTATACATATTTTGAAGTGACCTTGACCCTGAACTATGGAAGATAACTGTTTCAAACTGAATAATTATTTGGGGCACATGTTATACTTTCATCATGAGACACATTTGGTCACATATCATCAAGGTCAAGGTCACTTTGACCCTTATGAAATGTGACCAAAATGGGGTAGTGAACCACTAAAAGTGACCATCTCTCATGGTAGAAAGTGCCAATAAGCACCATTGTGCTTCCTATGTCTTGAATTAACAGCTTTGTGTTGCATGACCTTGGATGACCTTGACCTTGGGTCAAGGTCACATGTATTTTGGTAGGAAAATGTGTAAAGCATTTCTTAGTGTATGATGTCATTGCTAGGTTTAGTTGGTTGACCTTGACCTTGAAGGTCACCCGAAGGTCAAGGTCAGGTCAAGGTCAAGCATGTGAGTCGTATGGGCTTTGCCCTTCTTGTTTAATGATTTTATTTTTGACTCACATGCGAAGCAAAAGTGACTCTATGTAATCACCCGTTTCGTCCGTCCGGGCGTCCGGGCGTCTGGGCGTCCGAAAACTTTAACGTTGGATTTTTCTCGGAGACTATTAAGTCTATCAATACCAAATGTGGCATGATGGTGTATGATGACAAGGCCTCAAAAAACATACACAGTGACTTGTCCTTGCTTCAAGGTCAAGGTCGCAGGGGCCATAAATGTTGTCTAAAAAAGTCATTTTTCACATTTTCTCAATTTTCTCTGAAGTTTTTGAGATTGGATACCTGACCTATATATGGTATATAGGGCAAAGTAATCCCTATCTTTTGATACCAGTTTGGTTGACCTTGCTTCAAGGTCAAGGTCACAGGAGCTCTTCAAAGTTGAATTGTGTACCTATTTTGAAGTGACCTTGACCCTGAACTATGGAAGATAACTGTTTCAAACTTAATAATTATGTGGGGCACATGTTATACTTTCATCATGAGACACATTTGGTCACATATCAAGGTCAAGGTCACTTTGACCCTTATGAAATGTGACCAAAATGGGGTAGTGAACCACTAAAAGTGACCATATCTCATGGTAGAAAGTGCCAATAAGCACCATTGTGCTTCCTATGTCTTGAATTAACAGCTTTGTGTTGCATGACCTTGACCTTGGGTCAAGGTCACATGTATTTTGGTAGGAAAAATGTGTAAAGCATTTCTTAGTGTATGATGTCATTGGTAGGTTTAGTTGTTTGACCTTGACCTTGAAGGTCACCTGAAGGTCAAGGTCATATAAAGGTCAAGGTCAAGCATGTGAGTCGTATGGGCTTTGCCCTTCTTGTTTTCTTTGCTCATGTATTGATGGATAAGAAAGTATTGGTGCCTGCTCATCGTGTGTCTGCCCTCAGAGAATGCTGTCCATTTATCCTGTATCCACATCTTGCCACGATGAGAAACGTGTACCACATCAATGTGTTAAATGCAAATTGCCCAATTAAAAAGCCATTCCATGCTGTTATGTAAAAATCTAATTAATTTTTTAAAATTCTTATAGTTGTGTTGCCAAGCAGTTTTAAAATTTATTGATTTTTTAAGAGAGAGAGAGAGAGAGAGAGAGAGAGAGAGAGAGAGAGAGAATTTTAAGAACACAAAATAATACTTTTCCCAACATTTGCATTCTGCATGTATGTGTTTGTGCATATTTGTTTTCAGCTGCATTTAAATCACTGTAGTTCTTTACAGTGCGTATGTTTGTATCTGGATATGCAGACATGCCAGCGACCACATAAATCTGCATGTTGTCAATCGGGCAGTTGTAGTTAAATGAGACACAGTGTCACATAACTCTCCCATTTTATGAAAACATTCTGCTTTTTTGAGGTATGGTAAAATAAAAATGTATGAGGAAACCATAGGGTGCTCTTAGTTACTCAAAAGTAACATTTTATTGCTTTGCAACTGTTGTTCCCAAAGAAGTGGCCAGCTTACTGCTGCTTTACTAAATGCATTGCTCTTTTGATCTTTTTGCAGTGTTTTACTGTAGAGTCTCTTGTGATACAATTAAGGACAATGTCTCTCAGTGTCTTAATAAATTATAATGTGAGAGATCATTTCATATTATTATATCAGACTGTGATACATGTGCTTCCAATTTCCATTACTCTAGATGCCAAGTATGATGATTAATGTGCTCTTTAGAAACCAAAGACATTGTTCCAACACATTACAATAATGAGCATCTGCTCTTCAAGGGACTTCTTGTATACTACTTGTATATATTTGTTTAGTTTTTGTACAGTGTATGGTGTACCTGGAATGATAAACTTTTCTCCGTGTGTCTTCAGTTTCAGAACTTTTTTATACAGCAAAGAAATAATGACAGACTGGTTGGAACCATTTGTTTGTTCTTCCATTAATTCTTACAAGTCTGAAAATATCAAATTTTCAAAGTTACATCTGAATGAGTAGATAAATACCTGTCATCAGCAACTGGGGAGTTTTGTACTTGACAATGAATGAAAACAGTGCTTTTAAAATTTAATAAAAATATTAATTTTGAAAAGCGGTGTGTATTTTGTTTCAAATGGATGCCCTTCAATATGTGTGTAATGTCTGTGAAAGACTTTCTATACGTGTGTGTGTGTGTGTGTGTGTGTGTGTGTGTGTGTGTGTGTGTGAATAGTGTTATGAGTATAGCATAACTTAACATAACAAAATTTACTTCATTCATTAACAAGTGTGGGAATTAAAGGTATTATCTCATGGTTTTTGGTATTGGCAATGTACAACAGAAATTTCCAGTGCAAGACGAAAAGTTGCAGACAAGGGGTGAAATAAAATGAATGAATACTCTACACTTTATACACACTGCCAGCTACTCTACACTTTATACACACTGCCAGATACTCTACACTTTATACACACTGCCAGATACTCTACACTTTATACCCACTGCCAGATACTCTACACTTTATACCCACTGCCAGATACTCTACACTTTATACACACTGCCAGATACTCTACACTTTATACCCACTGCCAGATACTCTACACTTTATACACATTGCCAGAGGTTAAGGTCATACTGCAGTTGCAGATTAGTTGGTGTTTAAAATACTTATGCCAGTTGGTATAAAAAATTGAGAGTATCTGTCTGTGTGTGCTTTTGGAGGACAGAATCTGTGTGGGGTATGAGTCTGGAGTGAAATTCTGTGTGAAAGGGGTGATCTGCATTTCTCGTGGTGATAGATGTCTCCCTTCTCACCAAGTGTTTGTGGGTCTGGCCGGGAGTTTCTGTGGGTGTTCTAATTATATGATGTGCCTTCTTTATAAAGTTGTTCAGTGTGTTGATTTAAAAAAATTTGTATGTGCTGTTCACAGCAGTAGATATAAAGGATATCATCAAAACAAGATTTGTGATCATAAATAAGCCATGACCATGTGTTTAGGGTCATAGTGTCAAGTACATATTAACATAAAATCATCTAGAGGAAGAAGAATTTTGAAATGGTTGTAGGAGGTGATCTAATCGCTGATCGCTGGCCTTATGAAGAGTCTGCCTTCCTCACCTTCAGCTTTAGTACATCTGATTGACATGGGGGGGGGGGGGGGGGGGCGGGGGGGGGGGGGGGGGAAGACGAGACGAGAGAGAGAGAGAGATTGATTGATTGATTGATTCTTTATTTATCAAGGATGAAATTTTAGGCATTTCTGCCTTTCTTACAAATTGTCCTTGCTCATAAAGAAATGAAAACACTGATAATTAAGACACAAAATACACAGTAGCTAATCCATGTACAACAGTTGGTAAGGTATATGAAGAATATGATCAACAATGACAAATATTTTAGTAGATGCGACCCCGGCACTTTGATATATCAACTGTCAGCTCAGTGAGTTTTGAAGATCAAGCAATACGTTTCATATGTACAGGCGAAAGAAGTGAGATCATCTGAATAGATAATCACGTATTGATGCTTTAAAAGACGTCATAGAAGTATTGTTCCTTAGGTGCAATGGGAGTGTATTCCATATCATAACACCTGAATATGTAATACTGCCTTTGAAAATGTCTATTGTAGGTTGTGGTAGAATGAAAGTGTTGCGAGAGAGAGAGAGAGAGAGAGAGAGAGAGAGAGAGAGAGAGAGAGAGAGAGAGAGAGAGAGAGAGAGATATTTGATTTTCAAGAAATGCATGTATATATGCAGTCATGCAGGTACTGACATTAATGAAAGATCACATGCACACAAACATCACAAGCATATGTTGTACATCTTCTGGCTGCAGTTCTGAAATGAATCCTGTAGCTTCAGATCATGAAATTGTGTATGCAAATCGTGCCATGTGTATACAATCATAATTTAGCTTTTTTATCTTTCAAGTTAAAAATTACAAAGCTGTTATTTTAGAAGTCTTCCTATCGAGTGTGTAGGAAACTATTTTTACATGATAATGTCAAAAGCATGAACATGTTTCCATATTTCTTTGGCAATTTTTTTCGATGACGTGTATTAGATTCTTTATTTTAAAAAAGAAACGAACAAAAGCTTATAAAATCTTTTTCTTTCTTCATGCTTCGTGTGCATTAATAACTATATTTAGATTATAAGTCAAGGGGGAAATCCAGATTACCATAATGTGACAAATTTCTGACCTGCGGAATAATCAAATAATCAACATGTCTCGAATATTGCCCCTGATCGACACTTTATCCTAACTCGGTATCCTTAATTCGTGCACTATGATTGCACGAGGAAAACAAGTGTAGTTAATTCGCGTACGTGTAGCAAGACACTGTCTACTTACAAAATACACAAAAGCCAGTCTCATTGTTCACGTGCGCGGTAAAACTGTAGACAATTTTGCGATTGTGCGTTTATAAACGACTGTGAACCGATTCCAGTCTTATCATTCCTTTTTCGGCGTAAAATGCCCACACATCCCCTCTCTTGTGACTCCTCAGACAACCACCAGCACTAATAAAATCGGAAGTTTTCGCGATGATAAAATAGTTTTTGTGTGTTCTTTCGAATTATTAGAGTACTAAACGAGTATAGTTGTAGCAACGTCAAAGATTATATAGTTATATAGTTATAGTAAGAATAGTCTTTGAAAACGTGCCCAACTGTGTCGAACTATGTTTTTCTGTTGTGTTTAACGGCCACTGCCCGTGAAACAATACTATACAGGGGTTTTTTCATGCGGTAAATTGCAACGAAGTTAGATATACTTAACACATTTCATATTATCCTAACGCATGCTCGGTTATCTCGGCTTAGTCAGCGACTAGAGGAAATGTTTTCACGCTTCCATAGCAACAACGAATCGCGTTGTGACTTGCAGCCCGCAGAATTACCTCCCTTGCACAACTATTCCTTCGCGTGCCTACTGCAGTCTCACTCATGAGACTCATGTAGTATGGATCGAAAGGAACGCCTGGAGGACCTAAACCTAACAAATGACGAGCTCAAACGAATCGGAGACGCATTCAAGAATGAGGAGTTTCGAAAACTGTTTGCCGAGTACGCACAGGAGATTTCAGACCCTGAAAACCGCCGCCGATATGAAGAGGAGATCACCCAAATGGAAGCAGAGCGAGGTATGGACGTTACGTTCATTAATCCTCAGCCTAGCTATGTTCTCAAGACTAGCGTAAATGGCGACTCTAAGGGCTTCATCAACATCTGCCAGAATGACAAAATCGACAAACCCAACTGTAACCGCCAAACGAACGAAAATGGGAAATCAGGAATCATGTGGAATGTGCCGCACTCCTTCTCGCCTCCTAGAGACGATATGGATAAAGGTGGCCAGAGATGCCAAGTCTTTGACGTGGTTTACCACCCTGATACCTTACGGATGGCCGAGACCAACAGAAAATTCAAAGATCTGGTTGAAAGCATTGCTTTGGATGGCATCGAGCGTCAGTTTAATGTCAAACTGGACACGAAGAATATCAAACGCCCGAAACTGAAATACAAGGGGACTCCTACTGCGACGGTGATTCGATCTCGCAAAGACCAAGAGGAGAATTCATCTCAGAACAAAAGAGACGAAAACGACATCCTGAAAAACATGCCTTATCCATATGACAACAAAACCACTGCTGAGCTTGCAGAAGAAAAAGAGAAAGACATTAAGAAGAGAGAAGAGGACAAGAAACAGAAGGCAGCAAAGACGAAAAAGCAAGAAGAAGCAAGGAAACCAGGATTTCAAGTTCCAAAGTATTCCATCACTCATCGTTCTGAAATGGACATTCAAGAATTCAGGAATGCACCCGATTCTCGACCCAGCACTCGTCCTCGGGAGTTGGTAGTTCAGATTGAATTGCCTCTGCTGAATTCTGCAGCTTCTGTCAACCTGGACATCTTTGAGCAGAGGCTCCATCTCGAGTCCACAGCACCTGCAGCCTATCAGCTTGACATTACTCTGCCCTATCCTGTTGATGATGAGAATGGCAGTGCCAAATTTGACAAGTCCAAACGTTGCTTGATTGTGACCCTGCCTGTTGTACCAGCCCCTGTTCCACCCATGCCCTCTTTCATTGATGACAGCAGTGGAACAGGTGCAGAGCCAGAACCAGAAGCAACAGATGCCAACTCACCTCCCTTGATAGAAGTACTTTCCTCAAGCACAGAAGCACCAGAAATTACCTCAGGGCCCAAAACAAATGGTCACACGGGTGCAGACAACCCTGCTGAAGAAAACCAACCTCCAGTTGAAGCCAACACCAAAATCTACTTCTCTTTGCCAGCCTATGACTTCAAACAGGATGCAGAGACTCTGACCTTCTCATTCCCCATCAGAAATGTCTGTGCAGAGACAGCTGCCAAGAGCTGCCCTGCAGGGAATGAGATTCGAGTGACTTTTTGTTCCGTGGGCTCTGGCTGCTTCCCCATCCACTACAGCCTGTTCCTGAGGTTCCCTGACCACTGCGCTGTGGCAGCTGAGCACTGCAGTCTGGAAGTGACCAGTGCCAAGGTCACACTGCTCATCCTCAAGGAGCGAAGCAGTCGGGGACTCTGGGAGAAATTCTGGGCTGGCCAGGACAAGCATAGCCTGGAGGTAAGTACGTTGCATGTGTGTGTGTGTGTTTGTTTCTCTCTGTGTGTGTGTGTACGTATATGTGTTTCCCACTATGTGTGTGTGTGTTTTTTTCTCTCCCTCTGTGTGTGTGTGTGTGTGTGTGTGTGTGTGTATGTGTGTTTGTTTGTTTTGTGTGTGTGATTCTACGTGTGTTTGGGTTCTCTCTCTCTCTCTCTCTCTCTCTCTCTCTCTCTCTCTCTCTCTCTCTCTCTTCCCACACACATTAATTTTGCATATGTTGTTTGGGGTGGCTCCGTGGCAGTGCACTTAAACAAGATTAAGCCACTGTACAGACGAGCTGCCAAGTTTATCATTTCTGACTCAATGTTGTCTACAGACGAAAAACTCAGAAATCTTGGACTGCTGCCCTTCCAATAACACCTCGCCCCAAATAAATGCATTCTCATGCACAAAATTTCTCATTCAAGAGCACCATGGTACCTTTATGATCTATTCCATCATCCCCAAATGAGCTGCTTAACTTTCGTAACTCCTTCATTCTTCCACAACCCCGAGTAGACATTTACAAAGGCAGTCTTGCTTATTTGGGTGTTTTGATATGGAACTCACTCCCATTACACCTCAGGAACAATACTTCTTTGAAGTCCTTTAAAACTTTCATATCATACGTGATTATCTCTTCAGATAATCTTTTTGCTGTACCCCGAGTACAATGTCACCTGTACATATGACACGCTGCTACTTGTACTTCAAGATTCATTGAGCAAACTATTGTCGAAGGCATCAACTAAAATCTTGTTCATGTCATTGTTATTATATTGTCCATATATATCACTGCATATTGTTGTACATTGCTATACTACTTGATACTTATTGTTTTTTTTTAATGTTTTCTCTCTTTCTTTCCCCCCATTTATCCAGGATTGTTTATTCATTCTTTATGAGCAAGGACAATTTGTAAGATAAGCAGAAATGCCTAAAATTCCATCCTTGATAGAGAATCTCTCTCTCTCTCTCTCTCTCTCTCCTCTCTCTCTCCACACCCCACCCACCCCGACAATAGGCATTATTTTGTTCCTCAAGACTCAAACTATCTCTTTTGCCATGACCATGAATTGCAATATTAGCATTTCCTACATTCTACAGACCTGTACAATGACCTAACAAAAAATATATTTCTGTTAATATTTCAGAATGGGAACACACTTTATGCAATTGATCTACACATCAAATAAGACAATAGTAAAAGATGTGGTTATGTACCTTTGCAATGCCATGAAATATCGAGAGGAATACTGGTGTTAATTGTATGTCACATGACTCCACTTTTGGAGATCTCATTTGTTACATTGCAAAAGGCGATGGACCTAAAAACAAAATGTAAAAGTCCAAGTCAAAGTCTTTCTCCAGCCCACCCACCCCCTCCTGCATGTGTGTGTGTGTGTGTGTGTGTGTGTGTTTCTGTGTGTGTGTGTGTGTTTCTGTGTGTGTGTGTTTCTGTGTGTGTATATATGTGTGTGTGTATATGTGTGTGTGCTTTTCTGTGCAAGTGTCTCTATCCTCTATGGCTTGCTGTGAGTCAGCAAAGGTCAAGCCTGTCCACTCTTTGATGTTGTCTTCCCACCTCTTTCTCTGCCTGCCTCTCCTTCTCCTACCTGGTACGGTACCGTGCAGGATGGTCTTGGCCAGCCCACTGCCTCTTGACACGTGACCGTACCACTTCAGCTTTCTGCTTTTCACGCTTGAGAGCAGGTCTTCGTACTGTCCAAATGCTCTCCTGATCCTGTTGCTGACTTCCTCATTCGTGACATGGTCTTTATATGAGATGTTCAGAATCTTGCGGTAGCATCTCATTTCCAGGGCTTGTATCTGTCTCTGTAGTTCAGATGTGAGTGTCCAGGACTCGCATGCATACAAGAATATGGAGATGGCCAGCGTGCGCATGAGCCTGATCTTCGATGCGAGATTGATATTTCTGTCACGCCATATTGGCTTCAACTTTGCCAATGCTGCTGTTGTTTGTGCTATCCTGGACAGTATCTCTGGTTTGGACCCTTCATCAGTCACAATAGATCCCAGGTATTTGAAGTTGTTCACAGCTTCCAGTTGTTGGCCCTTCACTTTGATTTCCATTTTGAAGCCCCGAGGATTGTTCGTCATCACCTTGGTTTTCTCGGCGCTGATCTCCATGCCATATGCCTGTGAGGTCTTGTCCAGGTGCTCGACAAGACTAGTCAGCTCCTCTTCACTTCCTGCTAATCCATCAATGTCATCAGCAAAACATAAGTTGGTGATCTTTCTGCCACAGATGCTGATTGATCCTTCGTGGTCTACTAGGGCATCAGTCATTATCCTTTCGAGGAAGAGGTTGAAGAGTGTGGGGGAGAGTAGACAGCCCTGTCTGACTCCCACTGTTGTCCTGAACCATTTGCCTGTGGTACCATTGAACAGGACTGCGCTGGTCGCTCTGTCATAGAGATGTTCGACGACTTTGATGATCTTGGAGCAGCAGCAGTACATTGTGCCAGTAGTAGTAGCAGCAGTACATAGTGCCAGTAGTAGTAGCAGCAGTACATAGTGCCAGTAGTAGTAGCAGCAGTACATAGTGCCAGTAGTAGTAGCAGCAGTACATAGTGCCAGTAGTAGTAGCAGCAGTACATAGTGCCAGTAGTAGTAGCAGCAGTACATAGTGCCAGTAGTAGTAGCAGCAGTACATAGTGCCAGTAGTAGTAGCAGCAGTACATAGTGCCAGTAGTAGTAGCAGCAGTACATAGTGCCAGTAGTAGTAGCAGCAGTACATAGTGCCAGTAGTAGTAGCAGCAGTACATAGTGCCAGTAGTAGTAGCAGCAGTACATAGTGCCAGTAGTAGTAGCAGCAGTACATAGTGCCAGTAGTAGTAGCAGCAGTACATAGTGCCAGTAGTAGTAGCAGCAGTACATAGTGCCAGTAGTAGTAGCAGCAGTACATAGTGCCAGTAGTAGTAGCAGCAGTACATAGTGCCAGTAGTAGTAGCAGCAGTACATAGTGCCAGTAGTAGTAGCAGCAGTACATAGTGCCAGTAGTAGTAGCAGCAGTACATAGTGCCAGTAGTAGTAGCAGCAGTACATAGTGCCAGTAGTAGTAGCAGCAGTACATAGTGCCAGTAGTAGTAGCAGCAGTACATAGTGCCAGTAGTAGTAGCAGCAGTACATAGTGCCAGTAGTAGTAGCAGCAGTACATAGTGCCAGTAGTAGTAGCAGCAGTACATAGTGCCAGTAGTAGTAGCAGCAGTACATAGTGCCAGTAGTAGTAGCAGCAGTACATAGTGCCAGTAGTAGTAGCAGCAGTACATAGTGCCAGTAGTAGTAGCAGCAGTACATAGTGCCAGTAGTAGTAGCAGCAGTACATAGTGCCAGTAGTAGTAGCAGCAGTACATAGTGCCAGTAGTAGTAGCAGCAGTACATAGTGCCAGTAGTAGTAGCAGCAGTACATAGTGCCAGTAGTAGTAGCAGCAGTACATAGTGCCAGTAGTAGTAGCAGCAGTACATAGTGCCAGTAGTAGTAGCAGCAGTACATAGTGCCAGTAGTAGTAGCAGTACATAGTGCCAGTAGTAGTAGCAGCAGTACATAGTGCCAGTAGTAGTAGCAGCAGTACATAGTGCCAGTAGTAGCAGCAGCAGTACATAGTGCCAGTAGTAGCAGCAGCAGTACATAGTGCCAGTAGTAGTAGCAGCAGTACATAGTGCCAGTAGTAGCAGCAGCAGTACATAGTGCCAGTAGTAGCAGCAGCAGTACATAGTGCCAGTAGTAGCAGCAGTACATAGTGCCAGTAGTAGCAGCAGCAGTACATAGTGCCAGTAGTAGCAGCAGCAGTGAAGGTGGTGGGAGTCAGTCTACATGTTGAAGTAGTGTTCACCTGTGGGGGGACAATGCCAGTATCAACAAGGGTTATCTATCAGTCTCACCTACTTTGATCCAACATAAACAAGGGGCAGTGTGAGGAAAAAATGTCCACCTCATAAAAAGATAGAAGAATGGGTGAGGAAGGTTTTGCCAAAAAGCTATTTAAAAAAGACTGATCACAGCACATGTATTCCTTTCATAAGCCTGATATAGATGGAGAACCTACTATACACATTAGGGACACAGAGAGAGAGAGAGAGAGAGAGAGAGAGAGAGAGAGAGAGAGAGAGAGAGAGAGAGAGAGAGAGAGAGAGAGAGAGAGAGAGAGAGAGAGAAAACTGTCAAACTGAACTGAACTGAACTGGTTTATTGAGGCCAGCGGCCCATTGCATACACAAATTGATGAGAAACATTTATGGTTAATAACATCTTACAGGTGTAAACATAACTCAAACACAAATACACCCCTCAATTATACTCTTATCTTGGCTTCTATGACCCCAGACAGTTGACAAAAATTGTTCACTTCATGTGAACACCAATCAATGCACAAAATTTGTACACATTTGGTATATTCAAATTTTGGTTACCATAAACCTAGACAGTTAAGAGAGCTTGTCTGTTTCCTAAGTTTTGTTCCCTATATCTTAAGGCATAAAATATATACATGGCTACCGACCTTGTGATTTTTTCATCAGTACCCTGCATTAAATATCTGCAAACATCACGAATCCTCCTGTGGTATATATACCATTCTATGTATTTTTTTCTTAACTGCATATATGCGAGACATGATAACAAAAAATGCTCATTTTCTCTTTCCTCACAGAATGGACATTTAGCGTCACGTGCGTCTCTGTACCAATTGTTAACACTCAGATTGTTTATTCCAAAACAAAATCAAATAAACGTGTCCCTGAATTGTTTTTATGTCAAGCAAGAGAGAGAGAGAGAGAGAGAGAGAGAGAGAGAGAGAGAGAGAGAGAGAGCGCACAAGTTAGCCGCAAATTAGAATTTAGTCAGCTTTTTACGAATGGTTGCAGACATCTCCCATGCTTCAACCAGGCTCTGAGGTCTGGCATTACAACTCACACTGCAGTATCTACCTGAAAGTTCAAAATTGAGCAGCCATTCATTTTCACCTGACAAAGCTGACCTTGAGGTTTACCACTTAGGTGACTGGCTAATATCCAGCCTGCAACTCACCATGAAAATTGCTCAATCCATATGACTTGGCAGTATTTCCCCATACATTGCAGTTTCTGGTCCAATGCTCTGTATTTTGCCAGTGCTCCTTCACACATGATGTGCAGGTATAATGCAGCCTGGATAGCAAGAATGCAGAATTCATCTCTGCAAGATCCATTACCATTTTCTTTGCCTTTTAATGAGAGACCTGTGGAAAAAAGAGAGAAACAAGTTTAGCAAGAATGTGGGGAATAGAGAGTTGTGATTTTCCAAGTGAGCAGTCATGGCCAAACTGTACACTCAGCCAATGGCCTGGTTGAGTGGATTACAGCTGGAGGAAAGGTCCTAACCAAACTGAGCCAAGATTAGGCAAGAACGATCGAGTGTGTGTGTCCAACTCTGACCATGTTTGCTGAAGCAAGCTAGTTCCTTACAGCCATTACAGCAATGATCCTGTAAGGGATCTTTGTTTACAGGAGCACTATTGCACTATAAAATTGTCAGACAGCCCTTCCTATGATACTTAGAAAAAAAATACTGCTGGTCGATACTATAAGAATTCAGAACCTCGATCGGGTGGGTGCCAAACCTTTGCTTCTACACTTCAAACACGTGATGTCAGGTTGAAAACAATACCAACCCTGTCAAGTGAAGCCTTGATACATTTTGCAGGTGCACATCCTGCTACAAATATATGCATAACTGCACTGCTGGGGCAGGCAGGCAGCCACATGCTGCATTTGTGCTTAAAGTAGGACATAGCACCTTCATTGAAACAACAAGCATTCTTGGTGTAAAGGCGGATGGGAAATGAAATAGGAAGAGCCTAATATTAGCTAGTGTCGGCTGCCGACTGCTGATACATAGTAACATAGTCTGTCCTGTTTGTTATCGGCTCAGTTGGCGCTGTTGCTAACCCCCAGCACTGCAGCAGCCCATTCCTGACGTAGAAACGCTGTGAAAGGCAGGCTGCCTGCACGAGCTGCTGTCCTCTGGGATACTCTTACACAGCGGCCACGAATAGCAACACCAACAGGAACATACTGAGAGCAAAGACCATACATTAATGTATGGTCTTTGCTGAGAGTCACAGCTCTGGGAGGTGCAGCAAGCAAGCGAGCATTGCCTTACTTTAGCTTCCCTTTCAAAGATCACCAGCTCGTAGAAAGCTGCCGCGTTTTAGCTTTTGGAGGAAAACTTTCTGCTGCGTGTGCTGGGGGGGTCTTTCCTGGAGCTGGGCTGAGGTTTCCTGAACGTGAACTTTCGTTGTGAATATAGTTTCAAGTCTTCGATCCCGGTGAATGAGTTTTAAATCAGAGATCAAATAAGTGTTATTCATTTGTTTGTGATCAAATCCAGCGACTCTATACATAAAAATAATTATACAGGACACTCTGTGACGACTCTACGCTGGTAAGAATTGGAAAACATTCTCCTTGATCGATTCCATAGTGTAAGGTTTCCTGTCGGGACAACGCTACTCAACGCGGGAATTCCGACAACACTGAAACCAACTAGTGGAAATTACTTGTGTGTATCAGCAAGCCGTTCGCCTCCAAATTAAGTTTCTTCCCCATCTGCCAGATATGGTGCTGGTAGCCAAGCAACACACCGACACAGGATGGGAGATGCATATGGTGGTGGTGAAGTTTTTCTTCACAGTACGAAGCTCTTTCTGGATCTGGCTGCAATGGGCCCTGGTGAGTGAAAAGACGAAACAAAAGGGGTTTCCCTCAGACCTCCTTCTCTCTCGAACTCTATTGTTAGGATCACGTGCTCGCACCTGGAGGAAACTTTCCCAAAAAGTTTCGCTTTCGTAAAACCAGGGTCATAGGGTCACGTGAACTGCTGTGATAGAGAACTTGACCTTTCTAGAAAGGCTCATCGCTTTCCTAGTTTCTGTCTGCTATTTCCGACTTGTATATGACATCGAGAGAACCCTAGGCCTAGCTATACTGTGATCAAAGGGTCTTTGCTGTGATTTGGGAAACTTAATTATCAAAAGATATCACAAATGTTTCTCGTGCTGAGGTAAATTTTAACAAGAAGGGCAAAGCCCATACGACTCACATGCTTGACCTTGACCTTTATATGACCTTGACCTTCAGGTGACCTTCAAGGTCAAGGTCAAACAACAAAATCTACCAATGACATCATACACAAAGAAATGCTTTACACATTTTTCCTACCAAAATACATGTGACCTTGACCCAAGGTCAAGGTCATCCAAGGTCATGCAACACAAAGCTGTTAATTCAAGACATAGGAAGCACAATGGTGCTTATTGGCACTTTTTACCATGAGATATAGTCACTTTTAGTGGTTCACTACCCCATTTTGGTCACATTTCATAAGGGTCAAAGTGACCTTGACCTTGATGATATGTGACCAAATGTGTCTCATGATGAAAGTATAACATGTGCCCCACATAATTATTAAGTTTGAAACAGTTATCTTCCATAGTTCAGGGTCAAGGTCACTTCAAAATATGTATACAATCCAACTTTGAAGAGCTCCTGTGACCTTGACCTTGAAGCAAGGTCAACCAAACTGGTATCAATAGATAGGGCTTGCTTTGACCTATATACCACTTGTAGCTAAGGTCGCCATTCTCAATAACGTGGGAGAAAATTGGGAAAATGTGAAAAATGACTGTTTTTGAGACCACATTTATGGCTCCTGTGACCTTGACCTTGAAGCAAGGTCAAGTCACTATGTATGTTTTTTGAGGCCTTGTCATCATACACCATCATGCCACATTTGGTGTTGATAGACTTAATAGTCTCCGAGAAAAATCCAACGTTTAAGTTTTTTACGCCCGGACGGACGGACGGACGGACGCCCGGACGGACGGACGACACGGCTCAGTACATAGACTCACTTTTGCTTCGCATGTGAGTCAAAAATTAGATAAACACAAACTGATTTTAGAACCTTCCTGACAATCCCCTCGACACTACATGATCTCGTGTTGAAATTTCTGCGGGACATTGCATATATGACTGTAAGCAAAATATGTACCAATCTGCAGCTGGTTGTTTTTCGAATGTTAAATGCACTTGTACATGTATAATTAAAGTAGATAAACTACGCTAGCTACCAATGCGTAGTCGAAGAAAGAAGACGTACCGACATAGCGCGCGCCAGCGCGTATATGCACGCGCACATACATTCACGCGCACACACTCGCACGCACGCGCACACAAACATAACACGCACGCACGCGCACACAGACACACGCACACACACACACACACACACAGATGATCGGCATGTTTTGTCTTCTTCCTCTCGCCAACACCACCACCACCACGATGAAACGAGAATTACATATTGGAGTCTATAGCTGAGTGCATGCAAAAATTTCACACCATGATGCATAGGATGGTCGATTGTTTGTCCCCCACTATATTTTTCCATTGACAATAATATGAGCATGCACGTGTGAAAATAGCATGGGTACATGCATGCAGACAGTATTTCTATTATTCAATTCATAACTGCATGTTTAGTTCGGTCTCCCCTTTAACATGCAGCAGCATTTTTACGCGGTATACTTCGATACTGACCGCAATTAAGTAGACCATCGACCTGAGACCAATAGCTTGGATTTCTGGACTCGATCGCCATGTGTCGATATATACTTGATTACAGTGTGATGTCGTCTAAAGATCATGCAGTTTCCACCGATAGAATTGGCCAACCGCAATAAACAAACTGCTTGCATTCTGCAATAGAGATTCGATATGCTGTGTTTGCAAAACACGCACACGCGTGCGCGCGCGCACACACACACACACACACAAACACGGCCACGCACACACACACACACACACACACACACACACACACACACACACACACACACACACACACACACACACACAGAGAGAACTACATTTTGGTTGGAACTGCTCGTTGCCCCCTCATCAGCAGGAACGCTGCGGAACTTTCGGGATCTTCTCCAGTACGTACATAGCAAAGATCTTTGTACATAGCTCAGCCAGGGGCGGCCCCAAGCAGCCAGTCTGGCCACCGCAGGGGTCATCGGATGATAGGTTAGTAAACTTGGTCCCTGGTCTGTCAGGCCCACAGGGGACACGGACTCGGCCACTGCAGCTCGGTCCGTGACCATGCTAACCTCATAGGAGACCTAGCGTCCAGTCCCCTAGGAAACGATCGACAGATCCGGTCACGAAACTTCTCAATCCAGCCTCGACTGGCATTGACCGACAACTTCGCCCTCTGCGCTGGCAGTGGTCCTCGTGGCAAGCATATATATCCAAAGACCCTATATCTTTGATATATCTTTGCCATTTTCCGCTCGTGAGCCCATGACCCTTTCAAAACAAAAACAAAACAAAAGCTCTGCAGAGACTGAGAAAGGATCAACTGTTAAAACATATCTGAGTATCGAGTCGACACGATCCTTTCCCGTCGGAAAATATGACGTTATTGTAACGTTTGCCTGTCTGATACATTTATTAGTCACAAGAGGTCACGCCTACAAGCTCAAGAAAAACCGATGCAATACGGCTTTACGACAACATTTCTTCACCCAGCGAGTTATCAACATGTGGAACAGCCTCCCGAACAGCGTAGTTGAGGCACCGAGCCTGAACTCGTTCAAGAACAGAGTGGACAAGCATCTACAAGGATATATGTTCAAGCTGGAGGAACCACTGGAGCAAATGATGCACAGCAATTAGGCCTTTTTTTCTCTCTAATTTTTTCTTTATCCATAAGAACAATAAAAATACAGCCAGAGAACTACCAGAATCGGCGATAGGCCCTGGACGCCTAAGCAAGCCGAAGAATTCTATTCTATTCTATTATTGAAAACAAAGAAAGAGAGGAAGAAAAACCACGTGCAAGAGCTCAGCATGCTCTGCATGTCGCTTTGACCGTGAAAAACTAAAGTAATCAAATACGCTGCAGAGGTCAATTTAATGTGTCGCTGACACCGTCCTTTCTCGACCTACTTGTGAGCTTGTTAGGTTTCGCCACGTGCATTGCTTCAGTGGAACTTTCTGGTACGGTTTGATGGTCCAAGCTGACGTGGTTTTCCGTTCGCGGGTTCGACCTTGGCGTCACGATTTGATTGGCTGCTCCATGAAGAGGCTGCCTCAACGATTCTTGCGATA